>OZ020311.1:6551368-6779459 GCA_963971305.1 Arcuatula senhousia | reverse complement strand
TGTTTAATTGGCTATAGTGTATTTCATTTGTTATGTTGCGTGGTTCATTTGCTATATTAAGTGTCTCATTGATAATGTATGTAACTTTGGTGTCAGTTGGTTTCGGACTTTCAACATTTGAATGCCCGATAGATACCCCTTTGCGTCTTCCATATGGCTGATCACTGCATACATAATTAATATTCCCAACTGTGACAAAATCTGATTAAATGGAATGTTCAGTCTGTTTTTAGTATAAAACGATTACAGCCAATGTCCTTATCCAACAGCTCTTATTTTCAGAAATTAAAAATAAATTGGTTTCTGTGTCTCTTTATTTGGCAACTTCTAGGAAATCGGTTTACAAAGTGAAGGCTAGATTAAACAAACTTTAGTCTAAAGGTGGATTGATACTTGTTACTTAGTTGAATTGATGTCCTCATTTAGGGTAAGTCGTCTGATGCCTCGTTTCATTTGAGTTTTCCGTGGAACTTTTTGCAAACATTACATCTTGACATGCAAATTGACTTCTATTTATCACTTGTAAGAAAGAAGCTGTAATTGACATTGGTTGGGAATATTAAAAGCCCATTTCGATAAATGCACTTTCTTCTTTTGAAAATGCTATGGAACGTTTTCCGCCAAAGTAATCGATACCAAGGAGTTTATTTGAATTTGGAATTAGAATTTCTACAAAACATTAATCCGGTTACTGCTTTCCAAGGAAGACTTTCAACAAGGCCCTATGACAAACGTGGGGACTTCAACTTTCCAATTGTCAACTTTCCCTTCTTGTGTAGCAACATTCCGTCCGCTCCAGCTTATGGAGTTTACTTATCTCAATTGATTCGTTACTCCAGAGCGTGCGGGACTTACATCGATTTCCTTAGCAGAGCGGCACGTCTCACGCAAAAATTGCTAACACAGGGTTATGTTGCTCCTCGGTTGCTGTCTTCACTCAAGAAATTTTACAGAAGACATCATCCACTTAAAGACAAATATGGGATTTCGATCTCTCAGATGAGTGAAGATGTTGGTTTGACATATAGTTTTATTTTGTCTTCTTTTACCGGATTTGACACGCTAAATTGACTGTTGGCAACGTGACGGATATGCTATAGCTAGCAGGAACTGCTTACTCTTCCGGAGCATCTCAGTTCACTCTTGTTTCGACTGGAGTTCGCGTTGTTGATTGATATTCAGTTATTTTGTGTTTCCATGTTTTACATGTTGTCTGTTTTTGTCCTGTCTTTGGTGTTTACTGGTTTTGTCTCTGCCCTTTCGGACTTTTGACATTCGGATACCCCATTGGTACCTCTGCTTCTTCCACTTAAGTGTCACAATATTCGTGTTAGAATTTGATACCCGACCTTAGACCAACGATTTCAACCTTTGAATGGTATCAGTCATTGTCTGAAAATTCAAACCTCTGTGAGGAAATGTGTCATATATATGTTTGTTTTGGTTGTCTCTATTAAATCGAGACCATCATCTTACCACCCCTTTTGTTCCTCACAACAGTGATTTATGTTGATGTAGTTTTGTACTTTTTTTGTTTTTGTTTTTTTTTGTTTTGTTTTTGTTTTGTTACTATCGGTCTCTAAGATCACAATGGCAGAAAGAGTTAGCCGTTATAAAATCAAACTTTTTTTATTTCTTTTAAGATATCACACCAGTATCGCAGGATCATTGCGATCTTTACTTTACTTTAGTATTTCTTCATGACCCTTCAGACTAATCGTCCCTTTTCGGCAATATTTATTCGGTAGGATTGTAGATACCCTTTATCAACTACACTTCTAACTAGAGTTTAATTTTGGGAGCCATTGGATGACTTCTTTTAAATTGACATCTTACACCAAACAAAACTTTTGTTTTGAAGATCAAAGCTATAAATTATCCGTTCAAAATTTCAAAATTGCCCAGACCCCAGCCATAGGTTGATCTTAGGCATAACTTGGTTTCCAATTGTTGTTCTTTGCTCTTCATATTTGTTAGTGTTTTGCATTTTCAATCTTAAGATAGAGGGCCTCTGATGAGTCTTGAATAGACGAAACGGGAGTCAGGAGTAGCAAAAGTTATCATGTCTGGAACTTTGTTGTAATTTTATTTCTAGGAACTGAGATATGAAACATTTAATTTATGTTTGAACTTGAGATCATAATAAAGTGGGGACAAAAAAGCGTCATGACATTGTGGCAATGGGTTCAAACATTTTTGATATAGCACTGGTAAAACGCTAAACCTTAGACCAGAAGGCAAAACCTTCCGATAGACCCTTAATGAATCTAGCATTATATGAGAAGACATAAAAGCATTTGATGCATACATTTTATATCAAAATACAAGCTGCAGTATAAAATATAAAACTATCACAATGCTTGACTGTGTTAAAATTGATGATTTGTTTTCCCTATAACAATCTAACAAAAGATGGATTCCATTGTATTGACTATACAGCTTGTGCACCATAAACTCCCCAAGGTCACCTTGCAGACATTCGTGTTGTCTTAAAAGTTTCACCTTTTCTGTACAATTCTGTGAACAAGTATGGTCACAATGCATAGCAAGCTCAAGCATCATTATACCTATGTATTCCGTAGACCTCGAGAGAAATTCCCGCCATTTGCATCCTCGAATTTCACCGTTAAATGCTGGTAAATATCGTTTACATTTATCCACTGTCTTCCACGTGGTACAGTAAGGTAATGCTACTGCTGATGGGTATTTATAGTCGCGACTAGGGGAAAGCCCCTCTGCGTCGACTTTAATACCTAAACAGGTATAGACTCGCTATGTGCCATGGGTCGTCCAGCCCATGACACACCACCGCCAGTGTTAGCTGTTCCAGGTACATACGCCCTGGAGACAGGGCCCGTCTTCCACCACGGGGAGGTACTGGTCGGAATTCTGGAAGACGAAGGTAATGCTATATCCTGAACGGGGTAATATGTTACAAAACCGTAGCACATTTCGTCGGAAGTTCCTTCGCCAAAATATGTCGTTTCATTGGACGATAATGAGGAAAAGCTGCAAGTAGTTCTGATTTCATCGCCTGGCTTTATTTCTATTGGAGGATCAAATCTTCAAAATAGATAACAATGCATTTACATACTTGAGCATATCATAATACTAGTACTTGTAATTGAAAATAAGAATGATGTACAAATTTCGAATTTAACAGAACTATAAAAAATATTTGCTGAAAAGGCAAAGACAAATATTTATCAATTATGGACTTTTAACGAGGTCAATACATTATATATGGACCTGTTAGGCATATATTGAACGAGGACGAAGTCCGAGGTCAATATATTCCTAACAGGTCCATATATAATGTATTGACAGAGTCAAAAGTCCATCATTGTTATATTACATATGTGGTTTTTTTTTAATTAGAGTAAAATGAATTGCTGTTTTAACATCATGTAATTCAAATTCGCAGTTTTTTTTTACGTTTTTTTCGATGTCATAATTTTTTGACTTGCAATATCAAAACAAAAATTAACTAATTTACCTAGGAAATCTTCCACACCTTAATTGTTATTTTTTCTAGGCTAAATTTTTGGGCAGTCAGTTTATTACGTCTGGGTAAAATGCTGACAAACATACCCTTCTTCACTGCATTCTTTTCACCTTTTGTCTTGGTGGTCATGGCGGTAACCCAATATTTCTGCATTTACAATTCACGTACTAACCGAAAAATCAATTGTAATTTATTAAATTCTTAACATTTTAAACAAAATCATTGTTGGTTTTGTATCTTTTCCCACACCGTTACCAAGAAAAAAAAGAAAAAAAAAGTGAAAGCTCCGTTGCAAACTATGCCAATATTTAGTACGTCTAAATGACGTCACACAGATGTGTATAAAATATGCCAAGAACGGACGAATATCCGGATCTAAATTAAGTAACATAGCGTCAATATGGGCAAAAATAGAAACATAGCGTCAATATACCAAAAATGCATCGTTTTTATTTCCAAAGCAAAGAAATACACTAAATATCACTAAAATCACATGACCAAATAATCCAATGAAAATGTAAGAATGATAAACCATATGTAATATTATAACATATCTCTCTACAGGTTGTTAAACATCATAAAGTACTGATGAAGGACTACTAGTATAATATTTTTTTTTTACATTATTTTGTTGAAAATTCGTTTGACTGCACCAGAAATCAGGAAAAAAAACAAGACACTATGAGAGAAACGGACATAAAGTCAACAGCGACAGATAAAATGAACAAAAGTGCAAAAGAAAAGACTTACTTGTAAAATATCGGTCTTTCATAACTGTAATTATCATCGTTTGTTATATCTCTAATTTTTATGTTATTTCTGTAAATTTCTATTTTCTGACTTCTACCTGGATGTTGAAAAATATAAAAGCCACAAATAAATGGAAAGGAAGCAGAAGTAACTTTAAACTCAATCTGTGTAATCATTGACTAAAAAGCCATGAAATAATAATATTATCATTGAAAAGACAAGTTACTTTAGAAAATGGATTGGGATTGTAATCTCCTACACAATATAAATATTTTTGAATGATCTTTCTTCTTAACGAAAAACAAGTGTATCAAGAAACTGTTCTTTGGAATAAACCAACACTTTAATGAACTGTGGATAAGGCTTGAGGAATAGAGAAAAATAACTAAAGAATTGATATAAAATGGTCGTAAAGTGGAGAATTAGAGTATCATGACCAAATGAATTGTTAAGAATTAAGAAAAGTGCCCCCAAAAAATAAAGCAAACAAAATAAAAAATGCAGAAAGAGTGATTCCAGTTCAAACCTTAATTTATGCCACAATCTTACCTTGATAATGCATGTGATTGACAGCTCTCGTAATATAAACACTTTTCGGAAACATGACTTTTGTGCAGTCTGGAGAACAAGAGGACTGAAACGTAACTTCCGGTTTTTCTGGCGGGATTTCCAGATATTCTTGTCCAAAAACAAACATTCCTGCATCGTACGATCGGAGGATCTTTGTGTAGTACAATTCCAATCCCGATGAATCAGTTAGATTCGGAATCAAACTTGGATTATTCCAGTGAATCTAAAAAGATACAATTGACGTTGGAAATTCACAAGGTTTTACAACATAACTTATCATTACATGTAGCAACGCGACAGATCTGTTTCAATATATGATAACTGCCTACCCATCTGAAACACAAGAGTTCACTCGCATTACAACTTTTGACTGTGAGGTTGATTTTGTGTTGTTCTCGTTTCTGTTGTCTGTTTTTCATGGCATTTCGGACTTAAGACATTAGAATGCCCAATTGGTACCTCTGCTTCTTTAAGTTGGCAAACACAATGAAAGGTTGTTTAACTAAGTTTTGACAATGATATGATCGAAAAGTATACTAGTATTTAGGATAGTGAGTGTCATTTAACGAAAAAGAAAGGCAGCTTTATACATGAACCTTTATAGTGCGATCATCATCATTTACTTTCATTTCTACAGTTGAAAATAATTTATTTCTCGAACCTGCATTGCGACGCGTTTAAATCCATTCTGACCGATTCTAAATCCAGAAGAATTATGGAAGCAATCACCAGTTGAACCAACAGTCCATGTGCCAATGATATGAACACATTGTCTGTGGGCAAGCATACCACATTCATAAGGAACGTTGTCGATGAACTCTAGAGGACCACCTAAACAAAGACATTCAGACTGGTAAGTAATGTTCTTCAAAAGTTGCCTATTTGAGTTCAAATTTCCTCTGAAACTGAACAGAATTTTATGAAACTTGACACGATTGATCTTTTAAAGGATTTATGGGCCTATTAATGTAAAAATAACGGTTTTCTAATGTTATTGCCATACCGAAAGAAAACTGTTGCAAATAGAGAAAAGCTGTTGGTTGCTTAAATTTTCAGCTCATTTAGCTCTACAAAGGTATCCATTTGGTCAAAGCTTACAGGGGTAATAGCTCATTGTGGAAACCAATTAAAGCTTAAGGACCAGGTAAGTGATAAAGGCTTTTGTGAGTCTCATTAACGACCAATTTGACGCTTATGAAATGGGTATAAAAGATTTTTATATTGAAAAGGGTCTTTACCACTTTAATTTCAAAATTATCAAAGCATTAAATTCTTGACAACTATTCCCGAAACCATTCCTATGTACATAAAAGTATCGTTCTGTAATACATTTTGGTTATAAAAAATTCATGTCTGACCTTTTGTCATATTAACAACAAATAATTTAAATATATTGGTTTTTAAACCTGACATACTTCGCTCATCACAACCGAACAGGAGTATGTGATGAGTGATATCCTTGTTGTCTATGATTGGCTTAGTTCCGATCATGTGATAGGTGCCTCTGTTAACTTCTGGTAGGTCGAAAATCTGACACTGGTAGGTTGTTTGTTTCGTTGGGATTGTTACTTTTGGTATCCGTAACTCAATTTTCTTCACATCTGCAAAAGATAGCATCTTTAAATGCGTAGATAGTCGGCAAAGACAAGGAATGGTAATAAACAAGCTAACAGCTAGTCTATTACAGCAGACACATCTCTTGAACCAATCTAATATTGTCAATATTATCCAGAATTCAAAGACCAGCACGTCTGCAGAAAGTTTAAGTGAATGCACAGTGCTTGAATGTTTGTTCGGCTTTTTAAATTGTGTTAGCTGTTCCAGTTAGAATTTACTTATTTTGCTTTAGCAGCACAGTTATGTCAATAACTTCAAGTAGTAACGTTAAACTTGTTAAGTTTGACAGCTGCTTTAAGGCTAAATGGCATTTTATTATTATTTTTTGGCTTGAAGTAGAATATTCATTACAACCACTACCTATTGACTGTTATTTCGACTTGGTCTATTGAAACATTGATTCAATCCTAATGTTACCTTGTTGGTTTAAAGCAGCACAATTATCATCTTCACTACAGTCTAACCAATCATTCTGTTCCTTACATTTGTCAGACTCCAACGGTTCACAAATTCCTGGAAATGAATCAACAGAAACGAGATAAAACTTCATAAATGATCTACTATAAAACCATATATAGATTTAAATTAAAACCACATATAGAACTACCGATTAAATTTTACTCGATTAGAGTTAGCTCAATTTGGGCCCTTCAAAGCCTCACTTGCACAGGGAGGGATTTTACATAAGCATATAGCATTTTCCTTAATCAAGAAAGTAAAAATACAAAATTGATAGAAAATAAGGAAATCAAAGTGAATCATACAGCACGGAAAAGCTTAAAAGAAGAGTTTTGGTTTTGAAATAACATACAAATTTATGTACCATAATCCTAAAACAGACTTAAATTCGTAAAGGACTCCATTTAGCCTAGAATTTATTAACGGTTTTGAAATATAGGTTCCTTCATACTTCTCATAACAGTCTAATAAGATTAATAAAAATAGATCTCAAATATAAGATGCATATTACATGATTTAGAAAAGGTTATAAAACTAGAATTGGACTGTATGAAACCCATTTATTTGTTAAAATGTAGAAATATAATTTATACAATCTGCACTTAAATTCAATTTAAAGTTTGTTGAAATTTTGATTGCTTAACAATGGAAACAAGATTTTTGTATTCCCACAATTACCCATAAAAACAAATTGCATCAATATCAAAGAGTTAAATAGAAATTAATGAGATGTGGAATAAGTGTACGCGACACAGCCCACAATCACAATGTAGAAAAATAGGGCATGTAATGGGACATTACCCCGCCACGTTTTAATATCAAAAGTTCATAAAATTTGATTTCAAAGTGGCCTATCTCGAAAACTGTTTTTCAGATCATGCTGGAAATTTTACTTGACCTGTATTTTACTGTACTCAGTAGCTGTACAAAATATCATTTGAATCCCATGACGCGTTTTCCAGTAATTGGTCGGAAACTCAAAATTTCATGAAATTTGATTTTTCAAAGTGGCCTATCTCGAAAACTATTTTTTGGATCATGCTGGCAATCGAACTTGACCTGTATTTTATTGTACTAAACAGCTGTGCAAAATATCATTCAAATCCTTTGACGTGTTTTCAAGTTATTGGTCGGAAACCTTCGGGGGACGGACGGACGGACGGACGGACAGACGGACGGACAGACACCGAAAAAAACTGAGGGTATAACATAATACCCTGCCACTTCGTGTGGCGGGGTATAAAAACCACAATGGACAACCGTGAGCAGCCTTCAACGAGGACAGTAGGCGCTGCTCGCGGTTCTGCATGGTCAAATTAACATGCATATAATTCAAATCCAGTCATGAAATAGTCACAGATAGACCTCTTCTTAAACAAGGGACAGAAAACATCAATATAATATGTGGCGCAGTTAAACTATTTTTTGGGCCCAACCTTACCTTAATCAATATTCCTAGACAAAGCACAAAATCTTAACACACAATTAAAATCAAATCGATCAAAGCTCAATTCCACTAGAGAGAACCTTAAACAAAAGACAACAAGAACAAATGAAAGGACGGTAAAGGAACTCTCTATAGAATACTCGCTGTTACTGGTAGCTAGCTGAGAATCATCAATCGACTGATGTAAAAAATCACCAAAGCCTATTTTTGGTTAATGTTTTAAAATTCACTACAACTGCATACAATATGACACAGAAACGAGTTCTTCAAAATAGCATAGCAATACATTAAAATTACATGTAGATTGATAAAAAAGTTTGCATTCATGTTACACTGGTTTAAAATTTAAAAAAAATTTCAGTTAAAATAATTTGTTGAAGATTTTCAAGGATGCAATTATTTGATTTAAGCAGTCAAATAAAAAAATGCATATTTCAGGTTCGAAATAAAGGTTCTAATTGTAATCTTATGCACGTGTGATGATATAACTAGGATCTATGGAACGCCATAGCTGCCTTATGATGACGTGTTTCATGATGTGATGATACTTCTTCATTATGTGATGATACTTTGTCATTATGTGATGGTACTTTGTCATTATGTGATGGTACTTTGTCATTATGTGATGATACTTCTTCATTATGTGGTGATACTTTGTCATTATGTGATGATACTTTGTCATTATGTGATGGTACTTCTTCATTATGTGATGATACTTTGTCATTATGTGATGGTACTTTGTCATTATGTGATGGTACTTTTTCATTATGTGATGATACTTCTTCATTATGTGGTGATACTTTGTCATTATGTGATGATACTTTGTCTTTATGAGATCAAAGTTTATTATTATGAACAGCGCTAAAAAAATATTCTTTTCTTATGACAAATATTTTGTTCGACACGTAGTTTTTCTGTGTATCCCCCCCCCCAAAAAAAATAGTTTCCTGATGGTTTATTCTCGAATTTCAAATCCATAACCGATACATAATTTATTAAATATTTAAATTTTGTAAACAACATTTTTCTTCTTTAACGCACAGGCGCTTGGGTACAAACTGTGATTCTCGGTGTTTTACCTTATTCCTGGCTTATTTGCATAATAATCCCTTGAGTGCCTCATATTGTGTTTGAATACGCATGTCTGACCCGTATTTCTAACGTTTTTATAATTTTTAGGCAAGCGCCAGCGAAGCCTTATGGAGTCTATAGAGTAGTGATGATTTTCGCGTTTTTTTTCTGTCTAGACGGAGTGATTTTCCTGGATCCAGACTGGAAGAAAATGCTTTATTTTCTATATTACTTTTCAATATTTTTTAACATGATATACACTTCTATAAATCTCAATTTTTATTGGCACTTTATATGACCGGCACAAGTTTTATTTATTCCTTTGCATCTTTCATGCCGAACTTTTTAGTTAAAGGCGATAGAATATACATTATGCATTCATCTATTACTTGATTGGTTCGTATAAATATTTCTCTCATTTGATTGGTCAATGCATGGATTCAGATTCTAGCTTCACCATTCATAAAATCAGTACAAAATAATACACATCATTGGGACGAGTGCATTTTAATCGAAGGGGTGTTTCAATCGATACCGTTTTTACACGATACCTGTCTTGTGTGTGTAATTGTGTTCATTAACTTTAAATTTGATGGCATCTGCATGACGATCCTTTCTTCGCTCACCAAAATTAATAATTTGCAAACATTTTGAACAATATACTTTAACAGAGAATAAATCTATTATAGTTCTTTATATTTCGCTTGCCTTTAAACGCTTTAGCGCTTTGATTGATATTTACCCTCGTATAAAAAACCACAAGGCAGACAACTGTCCGCCATTTTTTTTGTTATGAAAATACATAAAAATTTGACCTACCTTCTTTCCGGGGGAAAAGCGCTGTAAAAACGTGCTGTCCTCTAATACCTATCATTGGCGATGTTCACACACATACACAAGATAATGTTTATATCAGTCCTGAGGCACAAATTGTTTATTAACCATTTATAATCAATCATTTTCGTCATAGGTTTCACATTTTCACATTTCCATGGACGGAAGTAGACCAAGGGAGGTCACTCTAATTTTCCCGCGCTTCAGAACTACTCGGACGTTTTCTTCTGAAACAATAAAAAATCCCGATTATTAGTCGATCTGTTTACATGTGATATATTTTGAAGATTTTCTAAAATTTTCGAGTTATTTTCATGGATTAATGTTATAATAAACCCTGATACTTATTTCTACACGAAAATCATCATTGTCTGTAATTCATAGAACATTAATTCATATTGTTTTGCTTAAAATGAGGACAAGTCACTTTTCATAAACAATCAGCTGATCAGTGCAACTATAAATAATGTGAAAACTTAAACAATATAAACTGTCATCTGTATAAATTGTGACAAACAGTACGTATTCATTTACATTTAAACAAAGTTGCGTGATTAATACCATGAAGTTGTTTGGTTTATTGTGAGCATATATGTCATCCTGAACAATCAATGCACTTCAATAGTTTACTGTTATAATTAATACTGTTCCTTAATTTTGATATTCTAAAATCTCAATGTGATAATGTCGGAGGTAAAGCTTGCCAATTACTTAATCAAATCGCAATTTACTGCACCTATAGGACCAAGAAAATTTACACCAGTAATATTGTCTGACAGCAAAGGGAACTATCTTAAGAATAACATTGTAAATCCTTTTGATTATAATATTGTTTGGTGGTGCAAAAGTGGAGATAGAATAGAAGACCGCTTTCAATGGTTAAGACGTAATATAGATGCGGAACTTCAACATCTTGTGCGGATTCACATTTTTATCTGGTTGGGTACATGTGACCTTACACAAAAGAGTACAACAGGAATGGATATCTCATTGAGAACTACAAACAATGATACTGTTGACCACATCATAGATTATATGCACAGGTTTCAGGATCTTTTATCTGGATATACTAATAATGTTAAATATTCATTTTTGCAGATTCCAGTTTATTCCATTGTTCATTGGAACAGCTACCAGAACCACCCTGATACATCAATATTTGAAGCTCAAGAAATTCTTTTGGAAGCACAAGTACAAAAAGTAAATTCTGAAATTTGTAAAATAAATTCAAGCATAGGCTCTACAGACTCACCAGATTTTTCAAAATTTCTCAAAGCAAGCTCAAAACGCAAAGCCGGTAAAAAACCCACTACAACACAATATTTCAATTTTAACCTATACAAGGATGGGATTCACCCAAAACAAAATCTTGCCAGAGTGTGGTTGAGAGAAATAGGAAATAGAATATTAACAGAGTGTTGGTAAATTTTAACTTCATGTACATTTGTATACTTGTATGACAATAATATTGACAATAAGGTTGTATATCAAATGGGCGACCTGCATGGAATTCCAAGCTAACTGTTCTGTTTGATATTTCAACGTTACATAAACAAGTAAATTGTGATTTTAATTTTCCAACACACCTTTGATAAACTATGGATGAAGATCAAAGACAAGCCTATGATTTAATACTAGGAGGTCATAATGTTTTATTAACAGGCCAAGCAGGCACTGGCAAATCATTCGTTATACAATCAGCAGTAAAACATCTAAGAAAGCATGGTCATGTTGTAGCCTTGACCTGTTCAACAGGCATTGCTACATCTGTTTTTGAAGGAGAGAAGGCTTTCACACTGCACAAATGGGCTGGTTTGCAAGATGGAAGGTACCAAAATTGTGAACTCCTGCATCTTATTTCAAATGATGAGAGATATGACTATGTGAAGTCAAATATTTTGAAAACTGATTATTTAGTGATTGATGAGGTATCAATGATCAGTTCTAAAATACTGAGCCAAGTTGAGTTTATTTGCCGGGAACTAAAAAATAAAACACTGTATTTTGGTGGAATTTCTGTCATTTTGAGTGGGGATTTTTTCCAACTTCCACCCGTTAAAAATGAATTGTATGGAGACTTTGGACACCCATGCTTTACTGTGCCCTGGTTTAAAGACGCGTTTCCTCACCATGTAAATTTATTAATAATTCATAGACAGTCAGAACATCTGCTTATTAAAGCCGTTAATGAATTAGAACAAGCATCCATTTCCCCAGAAACAACTGCATTTTTGCAATCGCTAAGTAGACCACTAAGTGAAGAAGATACAGAAAAGGCGGTTCATTTATTTGCAAGAAATGTTGATGTCGATTTGTTCAACTACCAAAAACTTCAACGTATTCCTTCGCAACTGTATGTTTTTCAATCAGAGGATCATGGTAGCAATAATTTTTTGGCAAAGATTCTTGCCCCAAAATATTTAGGTGTGAAAGTGGGCACACCAGTTATGCTGTTGGTAAATCTTACTGATGACTTGGTAAATGGTAAGATAGGCACTGTCATTGAGCTTGATAATATTAGTATTACAGTAAAGTTTCCCGTTGGAAAAAATACCAAAACTGTTAAATAAGAGAAATACCTATTTACCAAGTTTGACCCTGTAGACAAGATCATCTATGCAAAAAGGCTCCAATTTCCCATTAAGTTAGCCTATGCAATAACAATTCACAAATCCCAGGGGATGACTTTGGAACATGTTGTTGTTGATTGCAGTAATGCACATTTTCCTGGCCAGATTGGAGTAGCTGTTGGTCGAGCAAAAACATCTGATGGACTCATGATAAAGAATTTTAAGCCATCACTAGTAAAACCTCATCCTGATAATGTTTACCGGCTGTATAAAGATAGCTCAGGTCATGTTGTTAACAACAATGATGTAATAAAATGCTGCAAAACTAAAGTAGACCAAGAATGTGACTTAAACAACAACTCAGAGACTGATAGTTATAAAACAGACTGCAATTCAACATCAAATGATGACACATTAGATTATTTTGAGGAGAAGAAGACAGGGTCTGAGTTTTCTGATATTGAACCTGATATTCTCAATATCATTGATGAAATGGAAATGCCTCAACACTTAACAAAAGTTTTTGATGATGTCATTACTGATATGCATGATACACCACTCTATGATGCTGCAGTAAAAGTCAAAACAGGGTCTTTGGAAATATTATTAGCTTTTTCCCAGTGGTATGATTTTCAAAAAACTAAATTCCATGACATATCTTTGAATGCATTTCCAGATACCAAAGTTCAATTTGCAGCGAAAGACTTCAACAAATTCTATTTGGAAATAAATAGGTACATGCAGTCCTCTGAATACAGAGAAATGACATCATCACTGGCAGAGAAGTACAAATCATTGGACAAAAATTCAACATTTCAGATATTATCCAATATAACTTTCAATTTACAGTCATTAATGCTGAAAGAAGTGGAAGAAAGAAATGAAAAATCTTGGCCAAACATCTTGCCAAAAATTTCTTTGGATCAAAATTTAGAATCATCTGCAAGAGGCAAGATAAGATATGTTGGTGGTTATGTTGTTGCTAAATTGAAATACAGAAACTCCAAAGTTCTTAGAAATGCTTTGTTTGCACCTGGGAAAGAGAAAATTGTAAATCGGAGTAAAAAGATTAATGATATCCTAAGCTCACTTTGTATTACTTATGCTGACCTGGCTCAAACAACATCATACCCAGGTAGTCTACTGGAAACCCAAAGAAAACAGAATAGAGCAGAGGCACTTTGTAATATTACTGATGATTGCTTTAATTTTTTTCAAAAGCTAGAACAGCATTGTAGAGACCAAATGACATATGATAATTTGTATGAAAAGAGGAGTGATATGTACTCAGATGTCGAGGCCTCAATACTGAAGAGTAACATATTAGAGAAGCTATTTTTTTATTTGATCAAAGAATTCTATGGTCAAGAGCATGATATTACAATTACTGAATCTGAATCAAATTTAGATGACTGTAAACTATGCAAAGCAGACAGTTGTTTGTATTGTGACATACTTCAGTCAATATTTAAAAACATCATATGTTTGTTTGTCAAGGTATCCATGGCCCAATTTAGAAAAGATTATCTTTGTGCGTTAAAAGTTGACAAAAGTAAAGCACTAAGGAAAAAAGTGATGGAAAAGAGCAAGACGAAATCAAAACATCTAGATGTGCAATTTCTTCAACAAGACAGATCCCAAAACAAAGAGGCATTTCACCTTAGACTCAAAAGTGAACTGATGCAAGGTTCTAATGTGCTTGACAAATTCATTAAAAAAGATTTAATGTCATTATGTGCAGCCTATGGATTACAGATAGCCAAATCCAAGAAAAAGTCTGACATAATTGAAACATTATCTGCAGCAGTTTCCAATTGCAACAGTATACCAAATCCAGAAATACTTCAAATATTTGATAAAACTAAACAAAAACCGGGTAACGACAATCATTCAACTAACACGGAAGAGCAGAAAAGCAAGGATGTAAATGAACTTGAAAGTCAACCTGAAATTTCTGCATTACATAATTTAGTTGATGTTGACATTGATAATCGGAATGAATCTGATAATGAACAGCTACCTGGGACGTCAGGATTACAAACATGCTCGCAAGATAGGTTGGACAATGAACATCAGTCTAGTTCAGCAGCCAAAGTGACAAAAGAGGCTACATATCAATCTTCCAATAAGCCTACAAGTAAAGGCAAGGGTAAAGGAAAGGGAAAGAGATTACAAACATGCTTGCCAGATAGGTCGCCAGATAGGTCGGACGATGAAAATCAGTCTGGTCCATCTAATTCAGCAGCCAAAGTGACAAAAGAGGCTACATGTCAATCTTCCAATAAGCCTACAAGTACATGTAAAGGCAAGGGTAAAGGAAAGGGAAAGAGAAAATTGCAAAGTAAGGGAAAAACAACCAGAAAGAAAAAACATGTGGTAGAGGAAAGTGGAGATAACAATGAAAATTGTGGAATTTGCAATAAAAAGTACATTGAAGGTGAGGATTGGATATGCTGTGATGACTGCACTGTTTGGTATCACAGATCATGTGTAAATTTAGATGATATTGAATTGTGGGACAAGTTTACTGCTGAAAATATGTTATATCACTGTCCACTATGTCAGTAATATTGAACAAACAGGATTTTTAATTGATAGAACATTATTTATATAACTACCGGAACAAAGGACCTCCCTATATGACACCTTGAAGGATTTCAAATTATTAAGTCTTCAAGTGATGGACATTAAATGGCTTTAATATATTTCTGACAATGAATAAATGTGTTTATCAGATGGGCGACTTGCATGGAATTCCAAGCTAACTGTCCTGTCTGATATTTTTAAGATACATGTACACAGAGTTATATAAAGTGTACTTACATTTAAATCACAGCTGAAAGGATCATGTACTATCATCATATCTTTTAACATGGCTTTAAGGAGTAGCTGAATGGTTGTGCCCCCTCTGGAATTATTCCACCTGAGTTAGACTTCTTGGATACAGTCTCTTGTCCTAAGATGATAGCATTCATAGTGCGGCAGTAGTTAAGGTAAGTTGGATTGGTGTTGTTGCCATTGTAAAGCCCTCTCTGCTGACAAAAAACATTTTCAATTACATCAGAGTTTAGTCTATCTGGTACTATAGAAGCTGAACAAGTTTTAAGTTTTTCAGTACATAACTCATGAAATCCTATTAAAAGGGAACATATGTCAGCTCTTGTTTGATGTGATATCATATGCTTTTCTTTGTCTTTTAAATCAGCATTTAAAAGTATACACTTCTCCCAATCTTGAAACCATCTTAAAACCTGTTGATTTTGTTCAAGCCTAATATCACTTGGTTCACTAATAGGGCGGTGATCTCTAAAATTTTGTACAAGAACACTGGTTTGTTCCAGTAATTCAATTGTGCTTTTAAGATGTGAGCTTTTATCGCCCAAACTGTCCATCAAATGCAGCATTTCCTTGTTAAGAACTTCTTCTGCTAATTTGTTTCTCATTTTTGATTCATTTGAAAGATGGAAATGTTCATGCGAGAGCTTTTGATGAATTGGGAATGGATTATTTGTTATATCCCATATATAGGCATTTTTTAGATGTTCCCAGTATATGAAATTTCCTTTATGTAACAGATGTCTTTTGTAAGACTCCTCTTTTCCACTTTTAATTAAATTGTTTCTTATTTTTTTCATAACATGGGAATAGTCCATGATAACATAAGAGTATTGTGGGACCAATGAAAATATGTTCTGCACTTTCATGGTAGTAACACTTGCAGAACTGAAATCTCCTAACAAAATTTTGGCAAAATCTCTATTTGTTTGAGCCCCATCTAAGCTTACATATCTGACTGTGAAACCAAAGATTTGTAGTAAATTAATAATTTTCCAGAACAAAATATTTAATTCAGAAGCACTGGCTTGCTTTGTTGGAAAATGAAAAAGTGGGAATCTAAATCCTGTAAATCCTAAAAAAACAAATTGCAAAACATGCGTTGCTAGCGAAAGTTCCTTCTTTCCACTACTGATGCTGTCCATCATGTTTGATTCATCTAATATGTCAGTAAATCCAATAAGATAAGTTTTGCCATTTTTGGAATAAAACTGTATATCACTCTGAATTGACATTTCATCTAAAACCAATCCACCCTCATAACCTTCAGGCGGTAGGTTTCTATTGAGGGCTTCATTTTTCATCCAGTGTATCAACTCTTTGTTAAGACCTGCTTTTTGATGAAATTTATTTTTGTATACTTGCAGGATTTTCTGTGACGGCATTACCACAAACCCACTTTGCTTCAAATCTGCATAGCATTTTGGACTCCTGCACCACATGGTAAGACACAGGCGTATAATGTTTGCATTCCAACGTCTTCCATTTGGATGACTTGAAAGTGCAGCCTTCTGAGACAATAAAAATTCCATAATTTTAGGTGGACATTTATTTTTACTCATTTCATCCAAAATTGAATGCATATCATCACAGTCCCTTTTAGACAATGTTAATTCTAACCCATTGTCTTCTGTAGCTACATGTAATTCTGTGTTGTTACCATTATTTTGTACAATCTTGTGTTCAGTTTTTTTATTCAAATTGTTTCTTATCTCACTACCTGAAATTTGCTCAGAATCAGCTGAACATGTACTACTAAGTTCAATTCTAGCCTTTTTAGCCTTATCATTTATGTTCATATAAGAATGGTCATTATGGTCATTGATTGGTTTCTTACTTTTAGATTTACATTGTTTTTCCATTCTTGTATATTCATGGTCCACAATTTGGACATGTGTGTTAGTAACATCTCTTAAAACATTTTTTTCTTGCAGAAGGCTTTTGCAAGCAGAGCAGACCAGAACTCCAGGATGAGATCTAAAGTTGAGAATATGCTGACATTGAAGAGAGCGGTATACTTCATTGGTGGACTTGACAGCATTATTGGTGAATATTTCTTTTATACATTCATTATCTCTATGCCCTAGATTTTCAGAAATCCCTTTGCACATACGTACATTTCTTATTCCATAGAGGATTCCTTGTACATTATTTTCTTCAAGGACGTAGTTATCGCTCATGCCAAAATTACTAGGTTTGACGTCCTGTCTGTCACGGATAGTGATGAACCATTCCAAATTGCTTTGAAAAGATAATTCGATAACAACTCGGTTTGAATTTATCATGAAATTAAGCATATGTCCAAGTCTTATGCACTTTTGGCTTTCATTTAGAACAAAAAAATCTTTTGACAAAGTTGTGATGTGATGAAATTCAATATTTTTATTACAAGAGCGCCAAAAAATTCCACCATAAACTATTTGTCTTGTTGTCCAATCGCTTTTGCATCTTTTTCTTGTAACTTTTAATTTTGGGAACACTTTTTGCACTGTTCTGCCAACACCATTGCTGATAGATTTAATGTTTCCACTTGTGCCAGTAAAAGCTTCACATATTTCATTTAATGATAATTCTTTTTCTGGCACTACTTGAATATGCTCTTGTAACCTATAAAAAGAGTAATGCACATCTGATTTATATAACCACAACCCTTCCCTCTCAAAAAATGTCATTAATGATACATTTTTGTATAATATAAATGTCATGCATATTTTAAACTACCCCTTTTCATCAACCAAAATGTAAGGGTACATATTTTAAGGGATCAACCATTTGGTTTTTTATGGGGGAGGGTCTATAGTGAAATTTGAAATAAAAAAGGCAGGATGGCAAAAATCCAGAAATAAAAAGGCATGCAGGACAGTGCTTTGAATTAAAAAAAAAACAGCTTAGTAATTAATAGTAGCTTTACAAATAAAGAAACTTGTGTGTCCTAGCATGCAAAACAAAAATCCAGGCTTGTTTTTTCCAAAATAAAAAAGCAGGACGACAAAAATATCCACACCCCCCCCCCCCAAAAAAAAAAATCAAATGGTTGCTCCCTAAGGCTATCTGTTGTGTTAGCATAGCAAAAGGTTAATGGAATAAAGGTTACTATAATTGTATAGTAAAAAGTGTTTTTTAACCATGGCCAACATTTTTTTAAATTAATCCAAAATTAGGACGAGCTAAGCCAGCAGCCAAATATGTTGTGTGGCGTATACTGTTTCTAATGTTTCTTTTTTAGTTTTTTATTAGCAATGCTAGTCACAATTATATGCGAAGGAAATAGTGGAGAAGTACGGTTTAAACATACATGTATAATTGAAAATTTTATTGTACAAACATGCATACATTTATTGCATTGTACATGTACACTTTACTCACAGTACATTGTACATGTACATGTAGTTTGCCTTGTAATGCCTTGTCTTGGCATGTTTAGAATAAAGAATTGTGATACCAAAAATAAGTAGAGTAAAAGCCCCAAAATATAGAGAATAAAGAATATGGCTCTTTAGAATATAAAGGATTGTCAGAGAATAATGCCCCCCCCCTTTACCAAAAAAAAAGGGAAAAGGTCCTTTTGACTAATGCAATGCTGATTAGTCTTTCTTTGATATTACACACAATAGTTGGTGCTTGAGCATGTTATTGAGATTTTAAGATAAATCTTTCTTGATTTAAAGAGTGAAATGCTAATCAATTGTTTTTAGCAAGGAGTACCCCCCCCCTTT
Source organism: Arcuatula senhousia (assembly GCA_963971305.1). Taxonomy (NCBI): domain Eukaryota; kingdom Metazoa; phylum Mollusca; class Bivalvia; order Mytilida; family Mytilidae; genus Arcuatula; species Arcuatula senhousia. The sequence continues at coordinate 6,760,085 of OZ020311.1, read as the reverse complement.
TTTTTTCAATTGTGAAAACATAACAACAAAAAGTTACATGGTTATGTATATTATTGTCAGACTTTTTATAACTTATTTTATGAATTACCAAGAAACTATTCTCTCTTTAGATGTCTCCTTTCCATCTTCAATGTCAATTTTGTTGGATTCATGTACATTTGCATTTTGTACATCAGCACAGCTTTCTTTTTCACATTCATCCATGGTAGATGTCAGTAATGGCAAGTTTGCTTGGAATTCCATGCAGGTCTGCCAACTGACTCAGAATACTTTTTTCTAATGTTTTTGGTAAAGAAGTAAACTTATTTTGCTAAAATCAAATTTTGCGCCAAAAGTCATCGGGATTTTTTATTGTTTCAGAAGAAAACGTCCGAGTAGTTCTGAAGCGCGGGAAAATTAGAGTGACCTCCCTTGGTCTACTTCCGTCCATGGAAATGTGAAAATGTGAAACCTATGACGAAAATGATTGATTATAAATGGTTAATAAACAATTTGTGCCTCAGGACTGATATAAACATTATCTTGTGTATGTGTGTGAACATCGCCAATGATAGGTATTAGAGGACAGCACGTTTTTACAGCGCTTTTCCCCCGGAAAGAAGGTAGGTCAAATTTTTATGTATTTTCATAACAAAAAAAATGGCGGACAGTTGTCTGCCTTGTGGTTTTTTATACGAGGGTAAATATCAATCAAAGCGCTAAAGCGTTTAAAGGCAAGCGAAATATAAAGAACTATAATAGATTTATTCTCTGTTAAAGTATATTGTTCAAAATGTTTGCAAATTATTAATTTTGGTGAGCGAAGAAAGGATCGTCATGCAGATGCCATCAAATTTAAAGTTAATGAACACAATTACACACACAAGACAGGTATCGTGTAAAAACGGTATCGATTGAAACACCCCTTCGATTAAAATGCACTCGTCCCAATGATGTGTATTATTTTGTACTGATTTTATGAATGGTGAAGCTAGAATCTGAATCCATGCATTGACCAATCAAATGAGAGAAATATTTATACGAACCAATCAAGTAATAGATGAATGCATAATGTATATTCTATCGCCTTTAACTAAAAAGTTCGGCATGAAAGATGCAAAGGAATAAATAAAACTTGTGCCGGTCATATAAAGTGCCAATAAAAATTGAGATTTATAGAAGTGTATATCATGTTAAAAAATATTGAAAAGTAATATAGAAAATAAAGCATTTTCTTCCAGTCTGGATCCAGGAAAATCACTCCGTCTAGACAGAAAAAAAACGCGAAAATCATCACTACTCTATAGACTCCATAAGGCTTCGCTGGCGCTTGCCTAAAAATTATAAAAACGTTAGAAATACGGGTCAGACATGCGTATTCAAACACAATATGAGGCACTCAAGGGATTATTATGCAAATAAGCCAGGAATAAGGTAAAACACCGAGAATCACAGTTTGTACCCAAGCGCCTGTGCTTTAACGGCTTGCTCCACAAGTGGTAAGCTTAGTCTGTATATTTGCGTGTGGTAAGATTTTTATTGTCTCCCTTAATATTTTTGATTATTTAATATTCCAATATTGTATCAAGCGGATTTACAAAACTTTACATTTACTATTTAGAAACATATTTTGATAATGACTTATTAGAGTTACAGATTATCAATTTACACATTTAAAGTTATTTTGCTATTTTAATCACGCAAATACACCTTCATATTTTCATATAAAGTTTTGAGGTTGGCTCAATGTCGTTCTATTGGAATGCAATACACATCCAATCACTATGGAATGCGATGTATATTTTGAAAAGGTTAAATGTACTATAACAGATCGCACCTCTGAGTTACAAAAGAGCTATTACAACATAAAAATTTTACTATATTTTTTCTGTGATATTGTTATACTATATTGATTGATTGTTACTTCTATATTTGATACTTGATTTGTTGTAAATTTCAGAGCCATGTAATATTTGGTAATAAAACGATTGAACCCTACGCAGAGTTTCTTTACCCCCAGAAACAGCCCCTGCAACATTAATATATAATAAATTATATATTGGTTATTGATTTGAAATTCGAGAAAGCGACCTTTTGGAAACGATTTTTTTTTAGGGGGGGATACACAGAAAAACTACCTGTTGAACAAAATAAGAAATGACTATTTTTTTTCAGCGCTGTTCATAATAATAAACTTTGATCTCATAAAGACAAAGTATCACCACATAATGACAAAGTATCATCACATAATGAAGAAGTATCATCACATAATGACAAAGTATCATCACATAATGAAGAAGTACCATCACATAATGACAAAGTATCATCACATAATGAAGAAGTACCATCACATAATGACAAAGTATCATCACATAATGACAAAGTACCATCACATAATGACAAAGTACCATCACATAATGACAAAGTACCATCATATAATGACAAAGTATCATCACATAATGAAACTCATCATCATAAGGCAGCTATGGCGTTCCATAAGGATCTATCATGTTTATATTCTTAATGATGTTTATATAACTGAAAATTTCATCGGTCTTTTAGAATTGAATAACATGCATATCACATCAATTAAAACAGCATCAAACTAGAATGGAATTCCTACAACCCATGATTTGTTAAAGTTTAGCAACTAATTTGGATTCTAACTGCACATAACAGCTAAATTAGATTTTTTAAAAAGAAATCACATCAATTAAAACGAGTGTTAAACTGTATTTGGACTGTATATAACCATAATTGGTTAAAGATTAGGAAATCTAACTAGAAACAAACGGCACATAACTGCAATGACATTATAGCCTAAATGCATATTACATCAATTTAAAAGAGAATTAAACTAGAATTTGTAGTGTTGCTGATATTTGTTAAAGATTTTGAAAATTTATTTCGCATCTGCTGCAAATTACAATATAAAATATATTTTTGAGATAATTCTAATTGAAATAAAAATACATTTTAAACTAGAATTGCCATTGCGAGCAATAGCAGATGTCACCCCAGTTGCCATTTTCGCAAATAACTCAAAAATGGTAAATATCGCTTCAAATTTTTTTTGTCCAATTCCGAGATAATATATTTGTCTATCCACATGCAAAATTTTAGCCACCCTAGCACCTAGGTTATCGAGATATAAGGCGTTAAAAAATCGGTTCTTCCGGCGGCCATTTTGAAAATGGCGGCCATCTTGGAAAACTTTTAAACATCCACGGCATAATTTCAGATGACTAACTTGGAGTTGGCAAAGTTTCATGTCATTCCATTCACCCATCTCCGAGAAAAACGTTGGACAAAATTTTGTGGAAGAATAAAATGGCGGCCAATAGAATAACAACATGTCACCCGACTTTCGTCTTGGGTGACATAATCAAGTTTAAAAGATTATACACAGGAGATATTGCAACATATGTTAAACAATATGTTCGACATATGCTAGCTGGGTTATATGTCTATAGTTCACCTTACGTTTGGTGCCCATATGATAATCATATCTTTTCAAACATATGTTCAACATAATAATGACGAACATATGATTAACATATGGTAACAGAAACCTAAAAATCTAAAATGTGAGTTATGCATTGGCAATTCATTTGAAATGATTTTCTTCATTTTTTTTCTAAAACATATGTTTATCATATAAGCACCAAACGTAAGGTGAACATATGTTTAACGTTATTATAACGGTATGGTTTTGCAAACATATGTTTAGCATATGTTGCATTTTTTCCTGTGTATAACTAGTATTGCACTCCCAATAATCTTCTTTTGTGAAAGTTTTGATTAAAATGTCGTTAGATTATTATTTTAACATGCCGCTACCTAATTAATAAAGGTAATAACAAAACTACCGAACTTGAATGATCAATCTCATAGTCCAGAGAAAATGACGAAAACGAATCAGTCATACCGGAGAATTGGTGGATCGCAATGGTCCTGACTTGGTACAGGCATTTCAAACGAAATGGTGGGTTAAACCAGGTTTTATGGCGCCAAACCTCCCTCTTCCATTGCGATCTTAGGATCCGGTAATGACCATAGAACACAACATAGTTGTGAGACACAATAGGGATGTTGAGGTGACGTCTCAGTACAGCAGACCAGTCAAACACTAATTAAAACAATTAACTACCATTATCTTTTAACTCAATTTTGAACTTTTCTAGTGGCTGATAACGAAGAAAGAATATTTTAGGGATCGTATGAGACGTATTTTTTTATAGCCCTGCTCCAAAAGTCGATCACGAAGAAATCGGTGTCTGATCAAAAATCTGTGAAATGTGTGCAAGCTCTGGCATATCGAATAAGTTGTGAAATATAAACACCGTATGCAGGGGAAGTAGGTATATTGCTCTGTAGATTAGGAAAATTAATAATTTGAAAATTAAAATCGCCTCGTTTATCGTAAATTTTTGTACTGAGATGACCACCTGGGTCAAATTCTAGGTGCAAATCCAAGAAAGACGTGAAGCAATTTGATTCGGTGGTCTCTTTAATCTCCAATTGTAAAGGATTTATTGAAGGAACCCATCTACCAAATGGAGTGTTATTGACAGAAAGGACATCATCAATATATCTGAATGCAAGATTAAATGACCTTGCCTCTTTCATATTCTTGTTCTTTACGAGTCCCTGAAGAAATTCAGTCTCGGAAGAGTATAAAAACAAATCGGCGAGGAGAGGAGCACAGTTTGTGCCCATTGGAATGCCGATTTGTTGTTGAAAAATCTCTACTCCGAAGGTGACAAATATGTTGTCAATGAGGAAATCAAGCATACTGCAAACTTGTCCCAGTGTGTAACAAATTTTATCTTTGAAAGATGTTTTGGAAAATAATGTAGAATTATAACCCAAAACAACAAAATTCCTAGAGTTTGAAAAGGCTTTTTCGAGAAGTTTTTTCAGGCGACATTTTTGAAGTAGATTAAACAGGAAATAAATATCTTGCAACAAAAGGACGGTGATCCTATTAAAAAAAATATTTCAAAGAACTTTTGAATATGGATTCTACTCCAGATTTTGATGGGAATTATTTCTATGGTTCTTCTATAGCTTTCTGATCCACATATTCTATATAGAAAAATTGAAGTTTCACTTAAAAAAAAATGAAATGAATGGTGACCCCTATTTTCAATTGATATTTTACATCTATATGTTAAGGACAATCAAAATCTATGATAACATCTAATGCACCGAGATATATTAAAACTGAAAATAACATGGTAACAAGGTTTTAAAATAACATATAAATTTAAAATTATATAGATTAAAATAAAAAAGTTCAGAAATTAAAGATCATTTAAATGCACCGAAAAGATTTCGAATGTTGACGTCACATGTTTCAATTGAAATTTGCAGATTTAAGGTTTTAAATCAAAATACTTATTGTAATCTAATGCACGTGTGGAGATCTAAATTCGATTTATCATGTTTATATTCTTAACGATGTTTACATTACTGAAAATTTCATCTGTCTTTTTATTGTTTCATTCTTTTCAGTAAATGATTAAAGTCGTTACACTAAGGCTTCGTCTGTAAGAACAATTAGATAGTGAATCAGAATCATATTGAAACATGTCTACGTAACGAGTCATTTAAAATGATCAATTTTCTATGGGAACAGGCATAATTTATCTGCTTAAAGCAATGTATATATTGTCTGATGAATTCTTAGAGGCAGGGTCGACCATACTCAGGTTATGTATTTTCAAAATTATACTTTACTGAGTAGCAAGTCATGATAAAAGACGTAACGATTCAAATTTGAAAAAAAAGATTAATCGTTCGTCTTTGTTAGTATCCTATGTTCTACACTTTAAACTTTTACATTCTTCACAAATCATTTTAACATGGGAACTAAAATAAACTCAAAACCATAATAATTTCTTCAGTTTCCTGGTTGAGAAGATTATCAAATTGAAACTTGCCTGGGGAGGTTTTTATCAAATTTAAACTTACTGGTTGAAAAAGGTATCAACATCAAGACTTACCTGAATGATAGGGTTACTAAGTTTGCCTAAATTAGAAGACCCAGAAGGTTATTAAATTTAGACTTACCTGGATGAGTAACTAAATTTTGATTTTCTTAGATGTGACAATGACTAAACATAGACTTACCTGGATAAAAACAGTTACTAAATTTAGACTAACCTGTATGAAATGATTACTAAATTTAGATTTACCTAGATGAAATTACTAAATTTAGACTTACCTGGATAAGAAAGTTTCTAAATTTAGACCATTTTGGATAACATGATTACTAAATTTAGACTAACCAGACTTGGAAGTTAACTAAATTTAGAATTAAACGTATAACATAATTACTAATTTTAGCCTTACCTGGGTGAGAAATTTGCTATATGTAGTTCTACCTGGGGCAGAAGTTCACTAAAATTTTGGACCTTATTATATTGACATTGTTACAGAAATGTGGCCTACCTGGATGTGAAATATTCACAGTATTTTCTGGCACTGTTCCAGGAACCCATTCACAACCAGGATCCCCTAGTTCTTCTCCATTGGTTAACCCATCGTTGTCTGAATCTAGGAAACATAGTTTGGAGTTCCAAGTCTGTAAAAGAAATATATTGTTAATTTTACCGCCTTTTTCTCTATTGGTCAAAATAAAGTTCGTTAAATGGACTATATAGACTGCACATAGGCCTAACAAAACAAGATCACAAATGCTGTCAGATCAAATAGAACAGTAAAACTATACGTGGAACAAACCAAACACTTTTTGTGGATGAAACCAGCCTCAAAAACTATGGAAGCACAAAAATGTAAACATAGATCTAAACAAATCTAAAGGTAGCCAATGCGTAATATGGGACAATATGGGTTTATTGGTCTTTATTTAAAACACAAGAGGCTCCCAGGAGCCTGAATCGCTCACCTGGTCTTGATGTGAACTCTATGGAGACTTTTGTGTAGCTAAATGAGCTGAATGTTTAAGCAAGAAAAAGCTTTTCTCTATCTTCAATAGTTTTCATTCTGTAGGCCAAAAAACTATTGTTTGCCTTGAAGGGGCAGTAACCCCTATAAAGGGTCATCTGACAACTTCACACCTATGGAGATTTTTGTAGAGCTTAATGAGCTGAACATTATAGCAAGCAACAGCTTTTCCCTATTTGCAATAGTTTTCATTCTATAGGCCAAAACACCTTTAAGGGGCTGTAACCCCTATAAAGGGTCATCTGACAACTTCAACCCTATTGAGACTTTTGTAGAACTAAATGAGCTGAACATTTAAGCAAGCATTAGCTTTTCTCTATCAGCAAAAGTTTTCCTTCTATAGGCCAAAAACACTATTTTTCGCCTTTAAGGGGCTGTAACCCCTTATAAGGGGTCATCTGACAACTGCGACCCTATGGAGACTTTTGTAGAGCTAAATGAGCTGAACATTTAAGCAAGCAACAGCTTTTCTCTATCTGCAATAGTTTGCATTTTGTAAGCCAAAAACATGAAAAAACGCTATTTTTCACCTTTAAGGGGCTGTAACCCCTATAAGGGATCATCTGACAACTTCGACCAAATGGACACTTTTGTAGAACTTTTGATGCTGAAGCAGTAGGATGGCATCAGATTTCATGCCATCTTATACTTTTTGATTTACAAGCCAAAAACAGTAGTCTGACCCTCCTGGTCTATTTTTAGTAACGGTGGCCATGTTTTTTGACGGATCAAAAATCGAAACACAAGTTTGGTGCACGACACCCTAAGGACCACTCACACCAAGTTTCATTAAATTCTGTTCAGTAGTTTCAGAGGAGAAGATTTTTGTATGTTAACAGACGACGACGGACGCCAAGTGATGGCAATAGCTCACCTGGACCTTCGGTCCAGGTGAGCTAACAAGGTATTTAAATTGACATAAAGTTAAAGGCACGAACAATCTACAATGAGAAACAAACGTCAAAAACCATAATGTAGAAAAATGTTTAAAAGTGAAGTATATAAGAAATCCATTGATTTTCCTTGACAATGTTACTTAAAATGACAGGGAAAAAACAACAGTAAAAAGTAACATCAAGAAAGTAGAAAGAAGCAATTTAAAGGTGTACAGTCAAACAGAACGAAGCAACTTTCAAACAAATCGTCACACGGGGTCAGACTGAAACAAGAGGATAAGGAGGGAATAAGGGCTCAATAGCTATTAAATAAAAGCTATACTCGAAGTGATTGAGAAGTCAAAAGGTTCATTTGTGTAAAAAGGCAATTGAATAGAACAAATAAGTTTATATGAACCAAAAACAAAAAGTAGCGAATTTACACGCAGTGGTATAAAAATAAATGGAACAAGAATATGTCCAAAAGACATAATGCCCCATCTCGCAACATTTATTTTTTTCTGCAATCACTAAAGCATCAACGTGGTTGCTATTAAGGCACTTGTCAGTCAGAAGCAATGGACTTTAATTCAACCATTCTTCTATAAGTGGTCATTCATGCGGAAAATATAGGTCAATGCCAGCATCCGAAGCATGCATTGTTCTAAGCATCACTAGGTGCACCTACCATATCAATATAGTTGATGTGGCACATGTCAGTAAAAAGGAATGGACTTTAACCATTCTTCTATAAGTGGTCATTCATGCGGAAAATATAGGTCACAGCCAGCATCCGAAGTATACATTGTGCTAAGCATCACTAGGTGCACCTACATAACAATATAGAAGATGTGGCACATGTCAGTAAGTGGGAATGGACTTTAACCATTCTTCTATAAGTGGTCATTCATGCGGAAAATATAGGTCACAGCCAGCATACGAAGCATGCATTGTGCTTAGCATCACTAGGTGTACATACCATACCAATATGGTTGATGTGGCAGTAAGTGGGAATACACTTTAACCATTTTTCTGTACATGATCATTCATGCGGAAAATATAGGTCACATCCAGCATCCGAAGCATTCAATGTGCTTATCATCACTAGATGCACCTACCATAGCAATATGTAGATGGGACATAAAAATATCATTACAAGTTATTTCATGTTAATTAAGACAAACGTCTTCTTAAAATAACAAGATTAATGTACTCAATTATAGATGGATTAAAGGTTTCAGAATAAAAAAATGAATATTTGTTTTTAATGGATGTCTGTTTTACATCATTTATGCCATTAATAGTAGGCCCACTAATCATGTCTGATCACTCGCAAAATGTTTAAAGATAACACAATATTAACCTCACAATAGGGCGATACAATTTATTATCGACTTTTTTTTCCAAAAAAAAAAAATAACCATTAATTCTATATCATGATATACTCAACCAAGGTTGAGACTTTAAGTAGCTAAGGATCTCCGTCAATTTTTTAATCTTTGGAATATCAAAAACTTTATTTCTGTCATATTTTCAGAGACATTCGTGTGGTTTTTTCTCTCTCTCTTTTTTGAGTCAAAAACATTTTATTCTTTATTTTGATTTCTACTTGTGAAATATTATTCAAAAAGTAATGCACAACTGTGGGCAGCATATCTTAAACATAGACAGGGAACTTTAAAGCTTTAAAATTTGAGAAAATACGATCAAACAATTTTTTTTTCTAAAATTTGAGAATTACCCAATACTGAGGGTATATAATTCTATTCCAGCCACAGCGAAAAAATTAACTGAATGGCTTTTAGGACTTGGTTTTCCAAATGAAATCAGAACGTTTATAGACAATTGATCCGCTTTTCGTCATAGAAATACGTTAAGCATTTTGCACTTTACCGCACTTTTCATTTCATTTGTATACGTTATCTTGGAAATAAAAAGCCAAATACCTCCTAAAAGTTCTTGTTTTACTAAATTACCGAATGTCGTAACAAATTCAGCCATTGGAAACACGTTTATATGATTATCAGACTAAAAGCATCCCTTGAAGAACCATTATCGGAATTGATGATGAAAGACTTTAATTTTATATTAAAATGTCAATGTTAGCAGATGGATCGAAGCAAATCAAAGCATCGCAATTCATGTAAAAAAAACAATGGCATAGAAGATTGTTCCACCAAAAGTTACATAATGATTGAAAATATTTTGAAAATCGATACTAAAGACGTGGACAATTAAATCACAGAAAGCAATTACAAAACACTATTAAGTTGGTTTAGGTTTATCAGTCGATTCTATGGAATTCAACCGTGTAAAAGGTTTTAAGCTTTTGGTAGAAATTGTCGTTTTTGTTTTTCATTGCACATAACAACATTAATACAATACAGGTATATTAAATCAGTTATCTCATAAAAGAACGAAATTCATGTCTATATATATTTATATATATTTTATTTAGATCTACCCCTTCACAACGGGGGCGCCTACTTCCAGGGTATAAAAGTGGCGCGTCTATAAATATTCTATACAAGTTGAAATATACACTATAAACATAAAATGCATTCTTTCAGCCTATAAAACAACAACAACAACAAAATTGAAATTATAAAATATGATATTGACAAAGATAAAATGTCTTTCAATTAAAAGTCTATTCAGTTTTCCTGTAAAAGCTTGGACCTTAAATTAAAACATTCACTTAGAAACATTCTACCTAAACAATCATAAAATTGTCCTACATCATTGCTAAAAACATATCCAATATCACCAATTAAAAATTGTAACTTTGTATTAGGCAACAGTTCTGTGAAATAGACAGTTGAGTTTTCTCCAGTATGATATGGGAAGTCAATATTGGATTCTAAAAGTTCTGAGTATTCATTACGAATATAGTCATAGATTGGACAATCAAATAAAACATGTGAGAGGTCCTCGCTTACGTTTTCAGTACATAGATCGCAAGTATTATGCTGCGACATATTCATCCTATGGAGATATTCATTTATAGGCAGCGTTTTCGTTCGCGCAAGAAGTTTAAGGCGAGATTCGCGGAAATTCCCTTCATTTAAATACGCTTGTCTTCCTTTTATAATATGGAACTGTCTATAGTTATCTAGACTACTCTTAGATTGTACTTCTTCAAAGAGTTTTTCCCTGGTATAAGATCCAATGAGACCAGTAAGATGCCTCTTATTTAGGCTTTCAATAGGGACATTGGTGTTATTTACATTGGAAATAGTTTGCAAGATCTTACTTTCATATCCCCAAAAAGATTCATTCGATTCATTCCGCATTTCATTAAATACCATTTTACATAATCGGTGATCTGGAAGTTCTAAAAGGCGCTGAAAATAGGTGACCCTTTGTCGATCTATAAAAGCTGTTATAGGTTCCCATCCCAACTCAAGTAAGATAGCTACCTTGGGTACATTTAGTTTGGTTCGTATGATAACTTTAGCAGCTTTATACTGTAGTCGTTCTAATATATCTTTACTCGAGTTAGACAAAGGCATCCAAACTGCAGATGCATGCGTAAGCGAGGGCATCACAACAGAATTCCATAAGGCATCGCCAAAATTAAAACGGTTAAAATCACCATGCTCTTCAAGGACACGAATCATATAATTTATCTGATTTTCACCCTTTTCCTGGAGGTATTTGTTAACATGATAATTTGAACGTAGGGAATTATTGAAATAGTAACCAAGATATTTATACTCAGTTACTTCTTCAAGAGACTCATCACCCAGTTTCCAGTTTGCGTTCTGGTTTATTCTTTTACCGATTGCCATCACCTTAGATTTGCTTGCATTGAATTTTAAGTTCCATTTTTTAGAAAACTCGTGGGAGATTTGTAATTGTGTTTGCAACTCTTTAGGTGATTTAGAAAATAAAACCACGTCATCAGCAAACAGAAGACAATTAATCACTTGAGATGCTAAGTTTACGCCGATATTGCTCTCGTTCAACATCTGAACAAGATCATTCATAAGAACAGAAAAAAGCGTAGGGGATAAAATGCAACCCTGCTTGACCCCATATTCTTGCTCGAAGAAATCAGACTCAATATCGCCAAATAGAACCTTATTTTGAACATTTCTATAGATCTCTTTTATCAAACGCCAGGTTTTACCCTGGATTCCACTTTCCCACAGTTTAAATAAAAGTCCTTCACGCCAGACTCTGTCGAATGCTTTAGACAGGTCTAAGAATGCAATATAAAGGGGTTTCTTAGATGATTTGGCAAGGGAGCAAATACCCTGTAAAGTAAATATGTGGTCCTCGATTCTGCGATCTTTCCTGAAAGCCCCTTGGGATTCACCTAACATATTTGAATTCTCGAGGTGTTCAACGATTTTACTTTCAATCGTTCTTGAAAAGAGCTTATAGACATTCGAGGATAACGTTATTCCTCTATAATTATTTAGGTTGTACACCGAGCCCGATTTATGAAGGGGTTTTATAATACCTTTATGCCATTCGTCGGGAATTACCTCTAGGTCCGTCATTAGAGTAAACATATCTACCAAAGTTCGTGTAATGGCCTCGCCCCCATATTCCAAAAACTCGTTTGGTATACCGTCTATACAAGGCGCCTTCCCAGATTTAAGTTTCTTGATGGAATTTAGAATGGACTCTTTAGTGAACAGCAATGACATAGTATTTTCATCGGAAAAATGTGCATGCTGTTTTTCGCTTATAAAATTACAGACTTTTTCTCTATATTCGGTAGTGATTGTTGTGTCTTTACCAATAGAGTCGAAGTGTTTGATAAGACATTCACTTAACTCATCTTCATCTTCGACCAGGTTATTGTTACGCATAGGGTCAATAATTTGACTAACAGTTCGCTTTTCCCTAGGGCCTTTAAGGAGATTCCAAAAGGCCTTGCTATTTTTCTGGTAACCTTTATTTTTCTCGAAAAGCTTTATCTTACCCTGTATTTCTTTTTGTTTGATAGCGTTATGTAGAGTTTCCTTACGCTTACGGTACAAGGAGGATATAGATTTACCCAATTCGCTGTCAGATGGGTGTTTTTTGTTATGTCTGCGTTGCAACTTATTTGCGTCTTGACGCGCTTTCAACATATTAGCCAGATCTTTGTCCCAGAAGTTACGATAATTTTTAACCCTTGACGCTTTTGGTATCGTTTGTTCTGCGGCCTTGTTTACTTTTCCTTTCCAGATGTTCCAAACTTCATTTATATCATGAGAAGCCTGGATCCAAGAGTCAGGAAAAGCTGAGACCAGCAACTGTTGGAAAGAGTCCCAGTTTGTGCTATCATTGATTTTCCAGAAGGAAATATCATTCTCAACCCGAACTTTTGTTCGCTTTTTCAATTTGGATTGAGTCAAGGAGACGCTTAGGATAACATGATCGCTATGCAAGTCGTATTGGCCTTCTTCGTCGATATACACTTGCCTGATAATTTCAGCAAGTTTGTTTGATAATAAAATGTAATCAATTGCCGATCGTTGGTTGTTTAAAATTCTCGTATGAAAACCTTCACATGGATCTACAGCGTTAGCGATAGTCAAATCGGCCGCTTCGGTAAATTGCTTTAATCGGTGACCGTTATAACTATGGTTATTGTCAAAGATAATAGTCTTACGAGAAATATCGCACTGTTTAAGACAACGGCCATTAAAATCACCCGAAAGGCATATTTCATATCCTTGGGAGGAAAAGAGGCACAATTCTCTAATAACTCATAGAACAGACTATCAGTCATAGTCTTATCAGTACCATCATTAGGGAAGTAAGCTACGCCTATCGCAGTCTTTACCCCATTTATTCGACCTAAGACCCAAAGACGCTCAAATTTATCCTCCTTACTCCCGTTTAGGTTTTCATCAATTATTGGGAAATCTGATTTAATACAAATACCAATGCCGCCTTTGCTTTTATTAAGCTTTCTACATTTTCCAACCCAATTATAGGACTTATGTAGGTGGTTAGGTTTATCATCAGTCTTGAGGAATGTTTCTGCTATGCAGAAAATTTCAGGAGAATTGTCCTCGAGATGCTTGTTTAATTCATGTATCTTACTACGCATACCTCTTACATTTAAAAAGTTAACATTAATAAGACCATTTTTATGCTTATTCTTTTTTATGCCACCCCTTCGGTGGCGACGCGAATATTGTTTGCTAGGTGACGAGTCACTTGGGAAAGGTGGGACAGAACTGTTGCCTAAATCGGCACAATCATCTTGGCCAACTGCCTAAAAATTACAAAAGCGTTCTTTGTGGCCAAGTTCTTTACATCTATGACACATTAAGTAATCGCCGTGGCGACAATTACGAGTTACATGATTATGTTCACCACAGAACCAACAGCCAACTTTCTCATCGCTATTGTCAGCTCTTACACTTCTATCCAATCTTCCAATAGTATCATAACGTTAATGTTAATAAAGTTTGAAAAAAATAGAAATCGAAAAATATTCTTGATATCCATATGCATAATATATATATCCGGACCTATAAAATATCGAAATGAAAGACATGTTTGGTGCCATGAAACAGTACTTTCTTTTGAAATGCCTGTACCAAGTCAAGACCATTGTAATCATCATTTTCTCTGGAATGTCTTTGTCTTGTTTTGTCTTTTTATATTGGATTTATAAGATTGATCATCCCTGTTGGGTTATTTGTTAACACCTTTTTTGCATATCTCTTGTTGTTCTTTTCGATTCTCTTCGATACATGTATAAATGTATAAATGTATAAATAAAAAGCTTCGCCGAGCGCAGCATGATACGACCGCAACATGTCGAACCCTGTACGTTTTAGGCCTAATATCGATACATGCAGCTCATGGTGGACTGACAATTTTTTTGACACATGCAGCCTTTGGTGGACATTCCACCAACATTTCACAGGAATTCATTTTTTTCAAAAGGAAATCAAAATAAATTAGTCAATAAATATTATCCCATTTGACTCCTTATTTCAGGTATCTGCTACCTTTCATTTTTGCCCCTTTTGGCCTCTTACGGCAATTAAGGGGAGGGGAGTGTCACAAAATTAATCCTCAATTTTGTAGATTCACAACTTGACAAGAATACTTTTAATAGCAAAAAAAAAATAATAATAATAACAAAAAATAATAATTAATCCTCATATTTGTATCCACTACTTCACAAGAAAATATTTGCCCCCCCCCAAATCAAAATCAGACCAGAAATAAAAGTTGCATGTTTTGCCCCTTATTAGGCCCTTATTTCTAAATGAAATGAGGACCCCCAACCCCCAAAAAACAAACAAACAAACAAAATTCAATTCTGTCTATGGTTTAATGGTAAGGCATATCATTGTCAAATTTCATAACCATTGGCCAACCAGAACCAAAGTTATTATAGACACTTATTGAATGTTTGAATTTTTTTGCCCCTTTTGGGTCCCTTATTTCTAAACAAAGGGGGATCTCCAAGATCAATCATATTCATCCTTTTTATGGTATGAAACATAATTGTAAAATTTCACAACATTTGGTTAACCAAAACAAAAGTTATTGTGGAACAAAACAAAAAGTAGCATTTTTAGCCCCTTTTTGGCCCCTTATTTCGAAACGAAAAAAGGGAGGACCCCGAAACTCAATCCCATCCATTCTTTTATGGTAAGAAACATAATTGTCATATTTCAGAGCAACCAGATAACTATCTAACAAAACGACGATAACGATGACGACAACAACAGAATCAGACCATAATACATCTGCATTTTTTTGCGGTCGTATAAAAAGTCTAGTCACATAGCTTGAAATTTTACCTAGATTTGTTATGATAAACGTATAATGAAAAATCAGTTTTCTTCCTTATCAAATAATATATGCTGAAAAAGATTTAATGAAAGAGAGTACTACTGAAATAAGATGCATCAGAATTTGAACCCGGGATCATGAGGAACAAGCATATTGTTACATTTTTGCAACATGATTAAGATTTCTCGAATTCAGTTTTAACCATGGAATCGATTAATTTGGCGGGAGAACCCAACTTAAACAAGCATTCTGTTATATCTATGAAGAAATCGCATTTTTTGAAACGGCCAGTTAGAGAAAAGCTTAAAACAATGTCAATTACTCCTCCATTCATTGAAGGAGTACAATGTAAAACAGAAGTCTGCTTTTTATGTCATGCTGTAATATTGATATCCATGTAGATCTCAAGAAATGGGGGGTTTAGACAACTTTAATGACGTCACCAATAAACTCAATACTTTTTCATCAAAATTTATTCAAAATAGCTTTTAATTTGTATATTGATCGTCATAACATTGTTAATTAAGGTAGTACAAAAACCTTTTATTTTTATTTTTATTTTAGAGAGACTCAATAACAGACGACATAATTGTTTAGAATATCTTGAACTTGTAACGTGACGGCACACCAATCAATTCAATACTTATAGGCAAAATTTTTACATATCAAATATCAGGAAAAATGAATAAGCCTTGCTGAATTAATCCTTTAACAAAACTAGGTTTCAGTGTGTACATTTATTGTTAAAGGGCTGTCTAACGTTTGAGATGTTAAACCTTTCATTTCTCCGGAAACAGGAACCAAGCCTCAGACAACAATGTCGTCTCATGTCGTCTTTTCCATTACAATTTTAACCTATAGCTATCTTTTTACCAAACGACCTTAGTTAAGACTCCAGAACTCAACTCATAACTTTCTAAATCTACATCACAATTAAAA
Source organism: Arcuatula senhousia (assembly GCA_963971305.1). NCBI lineage: Eukaryota > Metazoa > Mollusca > Bivalvia > Mytilida > Mytilidae > Arcuatula > Arcuatula senhousia. The sequence goes on along the minus strand of OZ020311.1, from coordinate 6,743,556 downwards.
AAAAAACTTCTGAATAAACTAGCTTTTACTTAATAATGCTATTCTCTGAAATATCTTAATATAAACCTCGAAGACAGACAATTAAATTATTTTGCTAACGGCTTTATATGATGTTACTTCGTTCAAACTGTATAGAATCTAAATCAGGTTGATAAAGTAAAGAAAGCTACGCCGAGCGCAGCATGATACGACCGCAACATGTTGAACCCTGTACGTTTTCGGCCCAATATGGATTGTCAAATGCCTTGGACACATGCAGCCCATGGTGGTCTCACAAAGTTTTTTAGCACATGCATTCTTTGATGGACTTTCAATGCATATTTTTTTTTATACATTTATACAAACTTTCAACTTCAAGGAAAACTCATTAGACACTTTTGGTCCCTTTGAACCCTAGTATCCCCAAATTGAAAGGAGAAATTGCAAATTCGATGGAACAAATGCATGGCAGGATTTTTTACAAGGATTCCAATGAAAAAAAGATTTTGAAAATCGAAAAACAATTAAAAAGTCGATTTTTTTAGGTTGGCCCCTTTTTGACCCCTCGTTGTGCAACGTTATGGTGCAAAAAACTTCAAAATTGTAGCAACATTTACCTGACAGAATTTATTGAAGAATACAATTAAAAAAATGAACAAAATCGTATGAAAGTTAAATGTTCTACGACAGTTTTGTTTAAACATCCATTTTACCCATTTTGGTCCCTTTTTCTCTGAATCGGTAGGGGCCACAATCCCTTAAAACATGAGGAAACTTTAATTAGTGGTTACAAGCATTGTTTAAAAGAACCTAACAATTGATCAGCCTAATGCAACTGGATTTTTTAAATTAAACCATTTGCCTAGACAAAACTCTCATAATTAGCATTTTTGGCCCCTTTGACCCCTAAATTCTCGAAAACGGTAGGAGATATGGTAAATCTGATTGAAAATAACCCAGGCAGGGATTTATACAAGGATTTCAATGAAAAAAAAAAAGATTTTTGAAAATCTGACCACAAATAAAATTTCGATTTTTGGGGTGTGGCCCCTTTTTGACCCCTCATAGCAATGTAACCTTTCAAGATTTCTCACCACTAATGTTTCATTTTGTTTACAGAATTTATTGAGGAATACAATTAAAAAGAATGATTAAAATCAGATGAAAATTCAACATTCTTCATACGTTTTGTCAATACACCCAATTTAGCCCCTTTGGCCCTTTTTTCTGAAACGGTAGGGACCAGAACCCCAAATGCAATATCAACCTTCCTTTAGTCGGTACAAACATCATATCAAAATTTTATCACAATTGGTTCACTACAACTAAAGTTATTTCATGGAAACCTGTGTCTATAGACGACGACAACGACAACAACGACAACGACAACGACGACATCGCCATAACATAATACGATCGCAAAAAATTGCGGTCGTATAAAAAAGTGAAATCTATGTTCCTTAATTAAAGCTTATTTCTCGCGCGAATATCCATATAAGATATTGTCTTTCTGTACATATCTTAGAAATTATAACTTGTCAAGACCAAGAAACCACTGATTACAAAACCTTTCTTGGCCATCTTACTTTTGGAACTTCTTTATCATGGTGTCATTGTAATCTCTTAGATCGTAAGTCATAGCAATACCAAGGTAAAAACACAATTATTTGAAGTTATCACGGTTATTTTGAGAAAAAAAAAATGAACTAGATTTAAATAAAATAACAATATAACAGCAAGTTTAAGAAAACATTTGTTTTAATAGCAGCATGAGGTCAAAGCAAGACTAAAATAGAGCAATAAAAGTGATACTTATTTTAAAATTAGGTTATAATTTATGTTTAGCCGAGCGATAAACGTTGATTAAAGATACATGTTGCTACTGTAAAAACGATCATAATGCTTAAAAAAAAGATAATGAGTTTGTTCAGTATTTGCTCATTGAAAAAAGCAAAAGTGTATACCAAAAGGGCGATTCAGCATCATGATACCGAAAAGACAAAGACAAAATCGGTAGACATAAAATCACCACAACAGAACAATCAACACAACAAACAAACAAAAAAACACACACACATAACAACAAAACCTCATTCAGCAACGTGAACTCCAGTCGAAACAAGAGTGAACTCGGGTGCTCCGGAAGAGTAAACAGTTCCTGCTTGCTATAGCACACCCGTCATGTTGCCATAGATCGATTTAGTGTTGGTCAAATCCGGAAAAGATGACATTATACCAAACTCTATGTCAAACCAACATCTTATTAAATGAAATCTTAGTTACATTGAAACAGATAAAACCAATAAAACGGACAAACAAATTGCAAATATGAATACCCAAGGAAGGGTCTGTGGGTTTGGAACCAAGTGGTTTGGTAACAGGGTGGAGAAGGGTCTTTTGAAAATAACCAAAGCAAAGCATTATTGATCGGATTTGAAGCGATTGAATTACCAAAAGAAAATCCATGTTAACAAAAAAAAAAAAAAAAAAAATAGAAAATGCTCTGTTATGCAACGGTTCCTTTAACCTTAACCGTATTGAACGGTTCCGAATTGGTTGTTTGTCCATTTCAAAATAAGTTTTATTGAGAAAAAATAACCGAAAACCTGTTAGAAATTCTTGTTTTACAAAGTAACAAACTTTTAAATTACACAATTACGCAATATACCGTAACAAGTTCAACCATTGGAAATAGTTTTATTTGATTATCAGACTAAAAACTGAACATTGGGATAAAATTGGAATTTGTGATTCAAAGTTTGGTTTTCATATTACATCTTTTCAACATTCATATTGTCTGTTTTATGATGAGATGATCATCTTCTTATCCCTATTATGTCTTCACAACCGTGTTGCGTTTGGTGTTACTACCAGACCTTAAGATCGCAATGAGGAGGGAGGTTTTGCACTCACTCCATAAAACCAGAATTTACCAAACATTGCATTTGATTTGCCTGTACCAAGTACCACGGCGTTCTTCAATTTCCATGTTTTGTCTTTTCTCTTGAACATTGAAATTGATCCTCCGAGTTCGGTAATTTTGTTATAACCTTTATTTACTGAGATGACCACCTTACTACCCCAAATGTTTCACAACTGTGTTTTGTTTTGTGTTATTACCAGTTCCAAAGATTAAATAAAAAGGCCACTAAAAAGTAAAGAGGTAGATTTGGCGACATAAATCTGGTTCCAACTAACGTTTATTTCAAATGCCTTTATTTTGAGCTCAAATGCGATTGTCTCGCGTTCTGCTCTTTGATTTAACACACATAAAAAGAGTCCGGTCACATTTATCTAGAATCGAAGTTATTAATTTACGTACGAAATGGAATATATTTTTTTTTCTAATTCAATAATGTAAGTTCTAAGAGATTGATTGAAAAGAACACTGATAAAACAAGATGCATCAAATTGAACATAAATATTGTGACACTTGGGGAGTAAGCAATTACCGGTTAATGTTTTATTAGAATCAAACACTGCTTTAAAGAAACTCAAAACGGACTTTTTAGAGCTTAAACCGATATCAATAACAGCATTATTTATCCAACCAATAAAACATAAGTCTGTTTGCATGTCAAGAAATAATAGCTAGTAAAGGGCTTAATAAACTAGGTTTCAGACGACTTAATTAAGACGTCACCAGTTAAAAGAATCCAATTTTCCTTATTTGTATAATGGTTCTCCAGAGTTTACCAAATTAAGAGACGCGAAAACCTCTTATAGTTTTATTCCATATAAGAGAAAAGAACCTCATACAATTTTAAGTGGATTCGTTTTAAACGTTCTAAAAACACACCCGTTTTTACCAGATTTGTTGGGAGTTTCAATAACTTGATCATCGATCAATTATATATATATAAAACACACACACACACACACACACACACATGTTTGCCGACAAAAGTAAAACACTTTGCAACAAAAGAAAACAACACGATGAAACGTACACCATAATTAGAAATGAGCTGCCGAAGTGTCAGAGAGATAGAGAGTGAGTGAACCCATTTGGTTAGAAGGAAAAAAAGATATTCCGTAACGCAAAACCTTTCATCTCTTGAATGTCGGAAACAGGATCTTGCCGACACTTAAAGCAGATTTACAGATTTCAAATTTCAATGTATTTAATCATTTTGAATCAGCTTTTAACTTTTTATATATTGTAATCGTCAAAGAAAAACGTTTTAATTCCCAGGTTACAGGATTCATCCTCTAGACGACAGCCATAGACCCCGTTTACACTAGACGGAAAGAGAGATCTTATTTGAATCGATGCAAAAAAGATCGATCTTTTTGTCAGTGTAAACGGGAAAGATCGATCTTTATTTGAATCGATTCAAAAAGAACCGGACTTAAAAAGTCCTGCTTTAGACCTAGACTTAAAAAGATCGATCTTTTTTTAATCGATCTTTCTTGTTGTGTAATGCAGCAACTACAGGGAGTTAAATACAATGACCGTATTTTTCGGGTTATTTCATAAATGTTGTAAATGCAAACCAGTCTTTTTAAGATCGATTCAAAAAAGGTCGATGTATTTTTTGTCATGGTGTAAACGGGGTCTAAAATGTCACCTTTTCTATCAAAACTCGAAAGCATTTTCCCTATCACTGTTCTAATGTCAAATCAGAAATTGCTAATTAAAGCTTATAAAATAAGACACTTGTTACATATATTTCTGTCTTTTACGTCAAAGAATCGCATTTTGGCATTCTGAACTGTTGTTTATTGCTCAATTCAATATAAAGTTGTCGCCAAAGAACCACTTGTAAAGTCTTGTTTGACTTAGTTTTGCATTGTAAATGATTAAATGACGTAATACGTAGTCACAAATTCAGCAAATGGCTAAGGATTAAATTTATATATCTTTGTTACACAAGTGGAAAGTTTAATTAAAGCAGATAAAGTTATGAAGCAGAAGTGACCCGGAAATTACATCAAATAAGTAAAGCTATAGACATATAGAAGCGTTCTTGGTATAGTAATGATTAAAACCTTTGTAACCAAATTATAGTGGATATGATTTCCTTGTGCTTCACAAAAAGATACAAGAGTGACTGTCAAGAACTTATTCTATGAACGAAAAAGAGCAAAACAAGCATGGCCCCAAGCTTTCTCATTGACTGAAAGCTTGGAAAATTTAAATGCATGGAATATTATTATTTTTCTTCCTATTTATTGTTTTTTTATTCATTTTTTTATTAGTATCTTACTCTGCAATTGCCAATTTTCCTGAAGTTTTTTCTTTCTAAAATCATTAATATCCAATATAGATAAAAAAAATAAACTTTAACCACTAAAAATAAACTGAAAGTATATCATCGGAAACAAGACCCAGCTTTCTTAATCTACAATTAATTAACTCAGGTATAGTTATCAACTAAAACTCCCCATAGAAGTTCTAGAATACATATTGTTGATGTAAAAAATGTTTCAGTTCCACGAATTCTTACCAGAACATATTCTATACCACAGAATAAAAATGAAGATAAAATTGAATCTAAGATAAAAAAGAACGATCTGAAAGCTGTTATAGTAATTTGGCTCCGCTCACTTAAACATTTGTTATTAAAAAGCTGTAATTTGGCTCCGCCCACTTAAATAGTTGTTGAAAAAATGTATAATGTGTATTGGCTATTTAAGGTAAAAGGTCGAGAATGCTCAATTATACATCAACTGTTGTATTGATACATGAAATGTAGTGCACATTTATATTGCATTTATATCTGGGTATAAAGATGTACCTTTCTCTAGTCTCCTAGAATTCCGACAATTACATCCCCGTGATAGAAGACTGTCCCTGCTCCAGCGATAACAAAGGATACTTTGGAGCAGCTGACACTGGCGGTTGTGTGTCATGGGCTGGACGACCCATGACATAGCGAGTCTAAAAAAGTCTCTGCAGAGGCTCTTTAGCCTATAGTCACGACTATAAAAACCCATCATCATCAAACTAGAGAATCTGTATTTAATACATTAAAACGATAAAAATAAACAAGATCAATGTTCCAATATAAACCCTTTAGTAGGAATATTGCTTGACCGATTTTCTATCTAGACTATACAAAAATAATCTAGTAATATGATCACATAAGGCTCTGTCTCAACAACAAGGGATTGCTGTTCAGAAAAGTTCAAGGCGATGCCTTTAGCCAAAATTTTCCATTCATTTTTTATTCCTATTTTCAGGCAACGTTTGCAGACACTAAAAATGATATCAATTCCATATAAATCTAATATTGAAAATTGTACAAGCCATAGAGAGTATGACCAATGAAACCAGATTCATTTACTTTATAAACACAAATATTTTGATACTTGACAAATTTTCAATTATACAGTTACATAGAGGATTGATCATTCGAAATGCTCACTTCATGAAATTATGCAAAGACAATTTTAAGAATGGAATAGTAAAATACAATACCCAAAAACGGGTATAAAACTGTCAATTTGGTTATGCTGTATATCGATATTTTAAGAAGTCACCTCTCATCAGCAGCATTTGAATCAAACCATTGGAAGATAACAAACCAAAAATATTGAATGAAAAGTTCTCAAAACCAAAAAGTTCGAACAGGAAAGCCAAATCCAGCACCGAGGATATCGACCATGTGCATTACAAGGAAAGGAACCTGGTGTTTTAAACAATTTTGAATTTAACAAGCGGAAATTTCAATGACAAAAAATATTTGAAATTTATTGGTAATATCGTGTCAGAAAAGGCTGCGACCAGGCTTGTGATTACCCTCGGGGACCTCTGGTCCACTAGCAGCGGTTATCGACCCAGTAGTTTCAAAATACAATACCAAAAAACGTATATAAAACGGTTAATTTGGTTACGCTGTATATCGATATTTCAAGGAGTAACCTCTAATCAGCAGCATTAGAATCAAACGATTGGAAGATCACAAGTTCTCAAAACCAAAATGTTCGAGTAGGAAAGCCAAATCCAGCATGTAACTAATTTGCCGGAAAACATTCAGAAGAGTTCCATGACATTGAAAGAAGTAATCGCATTTATCGAAACCAGCTAGAGATGCATTAAGCCAAAATCTTTCATTCATGTTTTATTCCTATTTTCAGGCAACATTTCATATTAATCTAATATTGGTAATTGTACAAGCCAGATTCATTTACTTTAATCACAAATATTGTGATACTTGAACAATTTTCAATTAAACAGTTACGTAGAGGATTCGAAATCCTCACTTCATGAAATTATGCAAGGACAATTCTAAGCATAGAATTGTAAATTAACTAATTTGCCGGAAAACATTCAAAAGCGTTCCATGACATTTAAAAGAAGTAATCGCATTGATCAAATTCAGCTAGAGAAATTGGCTCCTGAGAGCTACAACCAATGTCAATCACAATTTCTTTCGTGAAAGACTACAAATGTATTTGCATGTAATGATGCAATAATTGCTACATATTCCGTGAAGAAATTAAAATGCCAGGTTACAGACGACTCAAGGGACGTCTTCAAATAAATACAACTCAAAATTCTATCAACATTTATGTAAAGAAGTAGCTTCAATCGTCTACAGAATGCAAAGAGTCGCTTAGCTTTTTATTTAGATACTTTCGTCTAAAAACCCGTAACTGTTTTGCGTGTTTTGTCACCTTTGTTGGAAAAAAACTTAAAGTCTAATAACTCCCTGAAAAATATCTGAAAGCAATGAAACTTTTCCCTGCGCAGTTCCATTGAATACTAGTATACTTTATCATCTAAACTCAATTAAGATATTTCGCCTTGAAGTGTAGCGCTTACAAAATATGTGAATCGTTGATCAAACAAATAGACGAACAAACAGACCGACAGGGTGTGTCTAGCGTTATCTATCTTTTAGAGCATCTCTATGATCTTAAGTCATCGTTGTTCAAATTCAATATCCACAAGAAAAAATAAACCAAAACAAGTTTCAGTTATACTCGAGGCCGATAATTATTTTAACTTATCACATCTATTTTGAGAAACGTTTTTATTTATTACTGGCTAGATGATTGAAATAAAATGGCATTATAACAGCAAGGTTATTAGAAAAATATCTTATCATAGCAACATGAGGTCAAGCATGACTGGAAAAGGAGCAATGAAAATGATATAGATTTCTATAAGATAAGTGATAAGAACCTTGGGTAAAGAAAATAGAGTATACGCATCTCAATTGATTCGTTATTCCAGAGCATGCGGGACTTTCATCGATTTCCTTAGCAGAGCGACACGTCTGACGCAAAAATTGCTCACACAGGGTTATGTTGCTCCTTGGTTGCTGTCTTCACTCAAGAAATTTTACGGAAGACATCATGCACTTGTAGACAAATATGGGATTTCGATCTCTCAGATAAGTGCAGATGTTGGTTGGTCATAGTGTTTTGTTTTGTCTTCCTTTACCGGATTTGACACGCTGAATGGACTATTGGCAACGCAACGGGTGTGCTATAGCAAGCAGGAACTGCTTACTCTTCTGGAGCACCTGAGTTCACTCTTTTTTCGACTGGAGTTCGCTTTGTTGATTGATATTCAGTTATTTTTTGTTTCCATGTTTTACATGTTGTCTGTTTTTATCCCGTTCTTGTGGGTGTTTACTGGGTTTGTCTCTGCCCTTTCGGACTTTTGACATTCGGATACCCCATTGGTACCTCTGCTTCTTGCTAGAACAGAATTCATAATAGAAAGATTATGAATTTGGTCAGTAATGTTTAAACTCCAATTTTATTTATAAAACTGCAGATAAAAGATTCAAAAAGGACAGAAATAACGAATGTAAACCCTATGTTGTAAATTTTGTGTGTGTGTTTTCATCAATTGTTATTGTAACGAGATGTTCAAAAGTTTGATAACCAAAAGAAGATCAAAGTGCAAAAAAGAAAAATTGCTCGTCTTTTTTACGTCAAACAATCATTTTTTTGATCAGACACCGATTTCTTCGTGACCGACTTTTGGAGCAGGGCTATAAGAAAATACGTCTCATATGATCTCTAAAAAAATTCTTTCTTCGTTATCAGCCACTAGTAGAAAAGTTCAAAATTGAGTTAAAAGATATGATAATTAATTGTTTTAATTAGTGTTTGACTGGTCTGCTGTACTGAGATGATCACCTCAATATCCCTATTGTGTCTCACAACTATGTTGTGTTCTATGGTCATTACCGGATCCTAAGATCGCAATGGAAGAGGGAGGTTTGGCGCCATAAAACCTGGTTTAACCCACCATTTCGTTTGAAATGCCTGTACCAAGTCAGGACCATTACGATCCACCAATTCTCCGGTATGACTGATTCGTTTTTGTCATTTTCTCTGGACTATGAAATTGATCATTCAAGTTCGGTAGTTTTGTTTTTACCTTTATTTTCTAACATTTTAGACTGTCATGACTGTTCTGAATTTTGTTTATTGTTAAATTAAAACTATTTGTTCATGGGAATAGAAGAGTCCAATATCTCTTAAAATAAATAAATGCACACTTTAATTATTGCATGATGTAAGACTATAAGTGCATTTATTGAAGAACCCATCACATCGAGATGAAAATTGGAATTCGGATGCAAGACTTGATATTTTTTTTCAAATTTGTTTCAAGAAGTCTAATAAAATGTTGAAGCTATAAAACAGAACAAAGGCCAATCTTAATAACAAGTCATTACTAACAGTAGTAGACATTGAACCATATCAGAGAAGTTCTGTCCAAAATAAATGTATATAAAGCATTTGTAAAGTTTCTCATCGCAACTTTACACGGGCGTTTCAATATAACAAAAAAAAGCTTCGCCAAGCGCAGCATGATACGACCGCAACATGTCGAACCCTGTAAGTTTTAGGCCCAATATGGATATTCAATTGTTCTGGACACATGCAGCCCATGGTCGACTGGCACATTATTTTGTACACATGCACTTTCCACCCATTACAAAAGGAATTTTTTTTTTTTCAAAAGCAAACCAAAATAAATGAGTTAAAATAATATTCCTCCTTTAGCCCTTATTCAGGGTCTCTGATACCTTTCCTTTTTTGCCCCTTTTGGCCCTATATGACAATAAAGGGGAGGGAATAACAAAAAAAATAATCCTCAATTTAGTAAATTCACAACTTGACAAGAATACATTAGCATTTTTTTTTAATCTGACAATAAATAAAAAAAAGTATCGCTTTTGCTCCTTTTGGCCCCCAGTTTCATAGTGGAAATGACCAAAAATGGGGCATGCAATAATTGATCCTCATTTTGATCAACTACTTGACAAGAATTATTTTGCAAAAAAAAAAATGATCAAAATTGGACCAGAAATAAAAGGTTGCATTTTTGGCCCCTTTTGGGCCCCTAATTCCGAAATGAAGAAAGGGGATAACCCCAAAATCAATCCCATTAATCCTTTTATGGTAAGAAACATTATTGTTAAATTTCATAAATCAGATGACTAGAACAAAAGTTATTGTAGCAACACTAAAAGTAAACAGACAACAATGACGACGACGACAACGATAGCATCATACCATAATGTTTCAGAAATTTTTTTGCGGTCGTATAAAAACTTCAATCTCTAATCCCTAAGTTGAATAATCATAAATAATTTTAGTTAAACTAATTAATGAGCGTTAATTACGATAGACGTTTATTGTTTTCAAAACAGCGACATTTTGCCTTTTTATACCCCCGCTTGAAAAGGGGTGATAGGGGTGTCCGTCCGCCCGTCCTTCCGTTACACTTCAGGGTACCAATCTCTTATCCGCAACTCCTCCTAAACCCCTTGATAATTTTCCTGAAACCTACATACAATCTTTGTGGCGTAATGTGACCTAATGTAGATGTGCACCTGCTATTTTAAAATTTGATCAGTATGATTTTTTGAATTCTCATAGCAAAACATGGACTTAGCCATTCGACTGCATGGGGGTACCCATCTCTTATCCACAACTCCTCCTAAACCCTTTGATGGATTTTCATGAAACTTTCAAACAATCTTTGTGACATAATGTAGATGTGCACCTACTATTTTAGAATTTGATCAGAATGATTTTTGGGGTTTCCCATAGCAAAACATGGACTAAGCCATTCGACTACATGGGGGTACCCATTTCTTATCCGCAACTCCTCCTAAACCCCCCTTGGTGGATTTTCATGAAAATTTCACACAATCTTTGTAACATAATGTAGATGTGCACCTACTATTTTGAAATTTGATCAGAATGATTTTTGTGGGGTTCCCATAGCAAAACATGGACTTGGCCATTTGAGAACAAGGTTACCTATTCCTTATCCGCAACTCCTCCTAAACCCCTCGATGGATTTTCATGAAACTTTCAAACAATCTTTGTGATATCATGTAGATGTGCACCACCTATTTTAAAATTTTATATGATTAATTTTTTGTGGGGGCGGGGGTATTTATTTCTGAGCTGCTGCTCACAGTTTTTCTAGTTTCAAAATAGTGATAGATCAAAACATCAAAAGATCAAAGATCAAAAGAGAAATTAGTTGAGATAAGATGTATTGAATTGTAATATTATTGTGACACCTGAGCAATATTTTTTTCATAGAAGATCCGATGTCAAAATAAAAGAAACTCAACCAAATGAATATTAACAATGAAATTTATTAATTTGGCGGTAAGAATTAACATACCATTCCACGACATTTTAGTGATAATCGCATTTTTCTTAACCATTTTCAGAAATAGGCTTCTAGGAGCTTAAACCGATATAGAAGTTTGTTTGAATGACAAGATGCAATAATTGATAGGTATATTAGTATTAGCTCAAGAAACAGTTAGACGCTAATCATTGTAACTCTTCAATGTCGAGAACAGGATCTAGCAGCGCGGGTAGACTGAAATCATCTTTTTGAACCAACTTTAATTTGTAACCAATTGTCAATGACTTGACACTTGTAAATTTAAGAGAAGCAAAACCTTTCAGCTCTTCGGAAACAGGAACCAGGCTTCAGACGACATTGTTTTAAGTCGCCATTTTCTATCACAATTCAAACTGAGTTGAACTTTTATAATGGTAATACAAGCATGCCGTATTCAAACCCCCCAAAATTACAATATCTAACGGAAACTAAAGTAGCAATGATTTAGAAGATACCAAAGACTCAATCATTCTGACATTCTAACCGGTAATCATTGCAACTTGACAAACTACAAGCTAAAAATTAGCTGGTGCCATCTTAGAACATGTAGGAAGGGTTAATACTCCTATATGTACTTGTATTTGAATGACAAGCAATTTTTTCATACTAAAACATTTTGATTTTTTAAAAACTTAATCTTATCTGGAACATGGTAGCATATCTATAGCGAATTTCAGCATGATAGAAAATCATTATTAATCATATCTTTCAACATGCTAGTATAATTTGATTATATTTTACAAGATTTTCTTCAATCTACTTCATCAAAATCAAAAGTCAGAAAAACAAAATATCAATCTTCTCCAATCTTCAAGACAGAGATTTCTGATATGCCAATCTATAGTCTTAATAGCAGTTAACATGTTTGGGTAAAAATATACAACAGGGTAGGTTTGTATTATACAATTGTTTACTGGTCATCAGGGAAACAGTACATTTGTTTCCACGAGGTACTTACAATTTCACGAGGCGCGTAGCGCCGAGGGAAATGGTAAGTACCGAGGGAAAACAATTGTTTTATTATACTGAATCGGTAAACAACTTAACTTAGGCCACGCCTACTGCTCACACTTTTTTTTCTTTGTATACAGGGTACTCTAGCCACGCCTACTGCCAATCATACAAAAAACCCGCGAAATAGTATTACGGTACTATTACCCTAGGGAAATAGTTTTTACTATATCCCTAGGGAAATAGTACTTTAACCAAATTCAAGATGAAATAGTTAAAATGTTTACCTGTATTTTATATAGAAAAAATCTACTGAAGTATAATAAAATTATTTATAGAATAGCGGTACTCAACAATAACAATAATCACACATCTTATTAAAGATAAATAAAAAGCTTCGGCGAGCGCAGCTATATACGACCGGAACATGTTGAACCCTTCACGTTGTAGGCCAAATATGGATAGTCAATTGTTCTGGACACATGCAGCCCATGGTGGACTGACAAAGGTTTCTGACACATGCAGCCATTGGTGGACTTTCCATCCACATTTCACATGGAATTCATTTTATTCAAAAGCAGACCAAACTAAATTACAATTACAAAAATATTACCCTTTCTGGCCCTAATAAAGGGTAATTGCTACCTTTCACTTTTGCCCTTTCGACCCCTAACAATAATAAGAAGGAAGGGAGTGAAACAAAATATATCCTATTTTTTTCTAACTCACTACTTGACAAGAATTAATGAGCAAAAAAAATGAAATGGGACTATAAATAAAAGTTTCAATTTTTGCCCTTTTTGGCCCCTAACTTCATCTTGGAAAAAAGGGGGGGCTGCAATAATTAATCCTTTATTTTGTATTGACTACTTGACAAGACTTAACATGCAAAAACGATTTGCAAAATTGGACCAGAAATAAAAAAGTTGCGTTTCCCCCTTTTTTGGTCCCTCATTTCTATATTAAAAAGACAAAGACCCCAAAATCAAAACCACATATGGTTTAATGGTAAGGCATATCATTGCAAAATTCATAGCAACTGGCCAACAAGAAATTTAGTTACTGCAGAAACAAATAAAAAAAATGATTTTTTTGCCCCTTTTGGGTCCCTAATTTGTAAACCAATAGAAGGGGGCCCAAAATCAATCCCATTCATCATTTTATGGTATGAAACATTATTATAAAATTTCACGGCATTTGGTAAACCAGAAAAAATATATTGTGGAAGCAAACGAAAAAGGGGAGACCCCCAAAATCAATTTCATACCAATCGGGTAACTAGAACTAAAGTTATTGTGGGAACACTAAAGTTAACAGACAACGCAGACGACGACGACGACAACAGCATCAATTTGTTTGCGATCGTATAAAAATATCTGAAACAGTTCAACGGTAAAAATAAAAAGAAAGTTTTAGTACGCTTAAAAACAACACATTGGGTAATTAAGAACAGTTTTTTTTTCATTCGATTTGCTTTGATAAGTATAAAGTTAATGCAGTTGATTACAAGAGAAATCTTTTGCGGTGTTTAGTAAAAATTACCTGGATCGATTCGCGTGTGCCTAGGAGTGGATATCTTAAGTCGTCATTTATAAATCCTATTTTAAATCGCAAGGTTTGCCCCAATCAAAGTCACCTTTATTATGCTGGGTGTATTCGTTTACTTCATTGAAAATATAGATATTGTTATAAAATGCCCCCAAACCTCTTTTAAATAAATTAAAAGAAAGTATAAAAAGAAAGATGTAAAGTACCGTATAACACAATGTTAATATCTAACTAATATAGTATTGTATTACCAATCAAAAAATAAGTGTCATATGATTTGGCTGGAAAAAAAGTGAAATAAAACGGCAAATCATAGAAAAACGTAATTGTTTTTTTAATTAAGCATAAAAAATTACTAGAATTAAGATCGTTAAAGGAGAACAAAATCGAACAATCCATACTTGGACATGAACTTACACTTACTGTCTATATAATATTGCCACAGTATTAGTATTAGTTTAAAACACTAACGACCTATCTCACTGAGCTATCGGAGACATACTGTAGCTGTGAAGAAATAAACATTTAAAGTCCAGAATTCTTTTAATTTGTGATTTTTTGTTAAAAAGTTAATTTTTTGTTAAAAGGACATCGACAACCAAAATATTTTATTATGCATATTATTCCAATTTAACCATTCTACTCAAAACCCCCAAAGTCATGTGAGTTGTGCATGTCCTTCATGGGGGATTCCCATATTAAAGTTGCGAATTTTAAGCAAAAATGTGCAAAATGTATTTTCTTAGATTTTCAGGACAAAATATCCTCGCATTGAAGATTTTGAACATTATTGATTTTTCTTGACTTCATCGCAATGGTCCCACTCAACACATTTTTAAAACATTGAGAGTATTTGTGTTACTTTTGAAATTGGTCCGTCTATGGTCAGAATTACAGGGAAAATGGCCATGGTCTTTTGAAACAAAATAGTTGGAATGCTGAAAACCGAAAGTGACACAAGAGACACAAAAATTTGGAACTAAGAAGTCATAACTAGCAACGATGATATCGATCATGTGCATTACGATAAAAGATATCAATCGGAATATTGAAAAAGGTTACATTATATATATGTAGACAAATCAGCACAAGTCTCGAAAAAAAACAGGAAGACAGTGAAAAATACGTTATTTCGTTTATGTCAATGACTCGCATATTGGCATTTTTGACAGCTGTTTATTGCTCAATTCAATATAAGGCCGCGGCCAAAGTACCTCTTGGAAATTCCTGTTAACCATTGACAGGCCCGAGTTCTAGGCCCGTGACCAACAAAAAGTATTTTATTTTCTCTCTCTGTGATTGCATATTTGCTATTTACGTCAAAGAATCACATTTTGGCAAGTTGAACTGTTGTTTATTGCTCAATTTAATATAAATTTGTCGCCAAAGAACCTCTGTAAATTATTTTTTGACTTAATTTTATTGAATGACGCAATACGAAGTCACAAACTCAGCAATGAGGTAAAAATCAAATAAAATCTTTGTTAGGATAAAGCAGATAAAGTTATGAAGCAGTAGTGACCCCGAAATTGCATCAAATAAGTAAAGCTATATACAAATAGAAGCGATTTTGGTATAGTAAAGATTTAAACTTTGCAACCAAATTATATTGGATATGATTTCACATAAATTCAAGGGTCAAGAAATTATCCAATGAACGAAAAAGAGCAAAACAAGCATGGTCCCAAGCTTTTCCATTTACAGAAATTTTGGAAATATTTCAGTAAATGGAATATTATTATTTTTCTTTCTTTTTTTTAAGGTTACAATATAGACCCTTTAGTAAGAATATTGCTTGGCCGATTTTATAACTAGACTATATAAAAACGCAAAAATCAGCTAGACCACATACGACTTTGCCTAAAAAGAAGGTAATGCTGTTCAGATAAGTTCAAGGCGATGAGTTGCCTAAGGCCAAAATCTTCCATTCATGTTTTATTCCTATTTTCAGGCAACATTTCATATTAATCTAATATTGGTAATTGTACAAGCCAGATTCATTTACTTTAATCACAAATATTGTGATACTTGAACAATTTTCAATTAAACAGTTACGTAGAGGATTCGAAATCCTCACTTCATGAAATTATGCAAAGACAATTCTAAGCATGGAATTGTAAATTAACTAATTTGCAGGAAAACATTCAAAAGCGTTCCATGACATTTAAAAGAAGTGATCGCATTGATCAAATCCAGCTAGACAAATTAGCTCCTGAGAGCTAAAACCAATGTCAATCACAATTTCTTTCGTGAAAGCGATAAAACAGAAGACTATTTGCATGTCATGATGCAATAATTGCTACATATTCCGTGGGGAGATTAAAAAACCAAGTTACAGACGACTTAAAAGTTACGTCATCAAATAAATACAACTCAAAATTCTATCAAAATTTATGTTGCCTCTAATTTGTGTTTCAATCGTCCAAACATTGCTAAGAGTCGCATAGCTACTTTCGTCTAAATAAATAACATAAAGACCTGTAGCTGTTTGTCACCTTTGTTGAAAAAACTTGAGTCTAATTGATTAAATATACTTTTCAGCTCACCTGACCCGAAGGGTCATGTGAGCTTTTGTCATCACTTGGCGTCCGTCGTCCGAAAACGTTTTAAAACGTTAAATCCTCTGACACCATAAGTCCAATTGCAACCAAACTTGGTATGGTTGTTCATTAGCATTCGGTGCTTAGAACTGATGTGGGGATTTTTGATTCGTCGTAAAACATGGCCGCCGTGGCTAAAAATAGAACATAGTGGTAAAATGCAGTTTTTTTGCAAATAACTCAAAAACGGCTACAGATATCAAAATTCTGGCGCGGGTAAAAGTGATCAACACCTCAAGATCTACCTATCCTGAAATTTTTAAGAAAATCCAACAACCCATGTAGGAGTTATTGCCCTTTTTATGGATTTTTTGCAAATTTTGCACCTGTTTAGCTCAATATCTTGAAAACTATACTAGATATTTGAGAAATTTAAATTGCATATTGTTAAGCACATCAAGATCTACAAAATATGTAAAGGGTCAACGTTGTAGGACCTTTCCTTTAAGGAGTTATTGCCCTTAGAACGTCAAAATTGAGCATTGTAACAGCATTTCCTCATTACATTGAAAACGTTAACTCCTCTGACACTTTAAGTCCAATTGAAACCAAACTTGGTATTGTTGTTTATTAGCAATAGGTGAATAGAAATGATGTGGGGATTTTTGATTGGTCGTAAACAATGGCCGCTGTGGCTAAAAATAGAACATATGGGTAAATGGCAGTTTTTTTGCAAATAACTCAAAAATGGTGACAGATTTTAAAATTTTGATTGGGAACAAAAGTGATCAGCACTTCAAGATCTACTAGCTCTGAAATTTTGAAGAAAATCCAACAACCCATGTAGGAGTCATTGCCCTTTTTTGTGGATTTTTTTGCAATTTTTGCACCTGTTTAGCTCAATATCTTGAAAACTGTACAAGATATTTGAGAAATTTAAATTGCATATTGTTAAGCACATCAACATCTACAAAATATGTAATAGGGTCAACATTGTAGGACCTTTCATTTGAGGAGTTATTGCCCTTAGAACGTCAAAATTGAGCATTTTAGTAGCATTTCCTCATTACATTGAAAACGTTAACTCCTCTGACACTTTAAGTCCAATTGAAAGCAAACATGGTATAGTTGTTTATAAGAATTAGGTGTATAGAATTAATGTGGGGATTTTTGATTGGTTGTAAAACATGGCCGCTGTGGCTAAAAATAGAACATTAGGTTAAACTGCATTTTTTTTGCTAATAACTCAAAAAGGGTGACAGATGTTTAGATTTTGATTGAGAACAAAAGTGATCAACACCTTTAGATCCACCATATTGTCAGATGACCCCCTTATTAATTTTATGACCCTTCAATATCAAATAGATTTTGCCTAATAACCTTTACTTCAGGCACATATGGCAGGTGAGCGATTCAGGCTCCTGGGAGCCTCTTGTTTCATTTTAAGTTTCTTCAAAATCCATTTAGAGATTTCGGAAGTGTTACGCTTATAAAATATGTGATTCGTTGACCAAACAAATAGACAAACAAGCAAACCCACAGGGTGTGTCTATATACTTTGTTTGCAGGGGAGGTCAAATATGCATCGAAAGATCTTATACAGAAAACCTAACCTATTGCAAATCATTTTCGGACATCTTAGAGCAACTCTATGATCTTAAGTCATCGTCTTTATTAATATCCACAAGACAAAATAAAGCAAAACAATTTTCAGTTATAAATACATCTCGAGGTCAAAATATATTTTAACTTATTTCATCTATTTTGAGAAAAGTTTTTATTTATTACTGGCTAGACGAATGAAGTAAAAGGACAATATAACAGCAAGGTTTAGAACAATGTCTTATCAGAGCAGCATGAGGTCAAACAAGACTGGATAAAGGAGCAATGAAAATGATATAAGTTTCTAAAAAAAATGATTAGAAGCTTGGATATTAAAAAAAAAATGTTGCTATTGCAGAATGCATATAAAGAGAAAAATGACGAATTTGGACAGTATGTTCTATAAAAGTGCAGTAAAAAATTTAAAAAAGGGGAAGAAATAACAAGTGCTAACACAAGTTTATCGCGTGGGTTTTTATCAATTGTTCTTATGGCAAAATGGGAAAGGGTCGCTTGAAAATGAAAAATAGAACTGATCGGCTAGAAAGTTAAGGAGCAATACGCTTTTTTACTGACAATCACACTCTGATATTTTGGACTGTTCTGAATTTATTAATTGAAGACATAAAACTACAATGTATTTGCTCCTGGAAAAAGAAGAGTCCAATACATCCTATCCTAAGTCAAAATACACTTTATTCTTTGCATGACGTACAACGCCGAAATACTAGATAATTTGTTTGACTATCAGACTTAAAGCATTTCTTGAAGAACTGCTTGACATCGAGATGAAATTTGAATTAGTGATTTGTATCAAGGAGTCGAATAAAATGGTGAAACTGCGAAACAGAACATGGGTTAATATTATACAACTTAATACTAGTAATACCAGACGCGCATTCGTGTACTGAGCCACATCAGATTTGTCCTGGCCAAAAATATATAAAGTAACATTAACTTTACCTTTAATGAGCGCTAAATGATATAAACGTTTATTATATAAACATCAAGAAAATTATTTGTCTGTTTGGTAAAGAAGTCGATAACATATAAGGCAAGGACCATTTAGCTTCAAGGGTAGCCATGTTTTTTTGTTTTAGTTAGAAAAAATTTTCCACGGAAGAAATATGATTTTTTGAAGGCATAATTTTTTTTCGCGCGTCGCGACAGAAAATATTTTTTTCATTATTAGCATTTTTTTTATATATATCAGAAATCCTTCTTCAGAATATTTTTTTCTTACTCTGCTGCCAAAATATTTTTTATTCAAAAATCCTTTTTCAGCGAAGCGGAGGTACCAATGGAAAGGGAAGAAACAAAACCAGTAAACATCAACAAGAACAAGACAACATAAAAAAAAAACACGGAAACACAAAAACTAACGCAAACTCGTCGTACCGAGAGTGAAGTCAGCTGCTCCGGATGATTAAGCAGTTTCTGCTTGCTATAGCACACCCGTCGCGTTGCCAACAGTTAATTCAGTGTGTCAAATCCGGTAAAGTAAGACAAAACAAAACCTTATGACAAACCAATATCTGCACTCATCTGAGAGATCGAAATCCCATATTTGTCTATAAGCGCGTGATTTGTTTGTGTTAGACGTGATGCTCTGCTAAGGAAATTGATGTAAGTCCCTCAAGCTCTGGAATAACTTCATAAGCTGGATCGGACGGAATGTTGCTACACAAGAAGGGAAATTTGACGATTGGAAATTCAAAGTCATCACGTTTAACATAGAGCTTTGTTGAAATTTTTCCTTGAGAGTCTATTACAAGGTGTACATCTAAATATTAACAGAATTCCTAGAATCCGTAGTGTCCTTAATCCCAGGTTCCTGAGGATTTATAAGATTGAGAAAGTCACCAAATCGAGAATTGTTCGATCACCTCCTTCACTCGGCTAACTGAGAACTCGGTCAGTTGGTTTTATTTAACATGGAGGCTATATGGGAAATGGGTCTGTTGAAGAGTCGGCTATAGGTCTGTTGAGAGTAAAATCCAATGGATGGTCATGAAATTTTGTGAAAAAGATGTTATTTTGGCAAAATGACAATTAATTGTCAAAATACAAAATCTTTCAACCAAAATGATATTCATTTGAGCACATTTTCAACTTGCAACAGAGTCAATTAGTTATACCAGTGTTCGATAAAACGAAAAGGCGAGACAGCGGTATGCTCAAATTTGGCAACTATGAATGATTTTTTTTACAAATAAACAAAATTTTTATACTTTTGAAATATGATTAGCGATTCGGAAAGTAATCTTCAGTTTAAAAATAAAATATTCAAACAACAAAAAGTGATTTAATGTTAAAATGTTATAAAAAATGAGTTTTTCTTAAAAAAGTGCCGGCTAAAGTCTGTTGGTGAGTCGGCAAATTAAATTAAAGTCTGTTGAGAGTTAATTAGCCGAGGCAGAATGATTGCAAGCGAGGTATATTTTGAATTTTTAAAAACTTTTAGGATTAACATTTTATATTGTATTAAATCAAGAGTGAAATTATCTCTAATTTTGCGTGTATGTACAGGAAAAAGACACCTTAAAGCACGAAATCAGTACACACTATATGGTACTATAGGATAGGGCTGTATACAAGGTATTATACCCCAACTTCTATGTCATGAATTGTCGAGAAAACTGTGAGGAAAATTTTGCATGTATGTACAATACATCTAAAACTTAAGTTTTCGGTTAACAAGAGGTAGATGACCTAGGGGCGTAAAATCGAAATACACCATATGACACTTTAAGACAAAGCAAAATACCAGACCTTTACCTTATGTAGTTTCTTGAATAACTGCGACGGAAATTATGCCACGTACGAACGAACGGACAGACATATGGATAAGGGTTAAACAGTATACCCCTGTTCTTAAAGTCGAGGGTATAATTATAAGTATTTAACTAGTCGAAGCAGCCACGCTGCATACCCCCGCGCTACTCTGGTGTTTGATAGTATAAGGGCAAATAATAAAAGGAAACAAACTATGACTATAATAAGCATTACTAGTACTATCAAATGTGTATGTATTAATATGAGACTTTTCCCTGGTCACACTTGTAGTGGGAGTGATAGTCATGTAATGAATTATGCATGACGAAGGAATAATGTGCCCTTAGGCAATCTATGCAGCCCAGCCCCTAGGGGCATTATCAAAATTCCGAAACCTTTGGCAGAATCTACATCCATACTCCATAGTGCAACTAACAAGCCAAGTTTCAGTTCCATATTCCAAATAACCTAGGAGGAGTTGCGTGACGAAAGAATAATGTGCCCTTAGGCTACCTATGCAGCCCAGCCCCTAGGGGCATTATCAAAATTCCGAAAGCTATGACAGAATCTACATCCGTAGTGCAACTACTGAGCCAAGTTTCAGTTCCATAATCTAAATAACTTAGGAGGAGTTGCGTGACAAATGAATAATGTGCACTTAGGCTACCTATGCAGCCCAACCCCTAGGGGAATTATCAAAATTCCAAAACCCTCGGCACAGACCCCACCCACAATGCAATTAATAACCCAAGTTTCATCTTTCTACTCCCAGTGGTTACAGAGATTATCCTGGACATTAACGCCATACGTACGTACGTGCATCGAACAGCAAAACATTTTCCCCGCGCTTTCGCTAGCGCGGGGATAATAATATGGCTTTAAAATTGTTGATTTTAAATTAGTACTTTTTACTTGTACACATTTATAAGGGCTTCAAAATGCATAAATTAGAACCGATCTGATTTATGGATTCAATCACCGATTATCATATGGAAATAAACAGACCGAACGAACATCCCATCCCCCAACCCACCCGGGTAGTAACAGACTGTTTAAATTCTCGATTTTTTTAATGCACGTATCATGTATGCTTTAAAACGATTGCCATATATATATAATACATTATACTTTGGAGGTTATAATGGTTTTTGGCCATGTTTGCAATACAAAATCAGTTGGCATAGTTTATAATTAGTTGTAATCTTCTTCACTCTCTTTCTAAGACTAGTGTTACAATTTTTTATTAGTATTTTAGGGATAAGCGTCTCTTGTTAAACGTCTTCATCTTTGATTTTTTAATTCTTTATTTTTTTTCTTTCCATGCTTTCTGTTGGAAAAATTCATTCTTTTTCTTTTCATACTGAAAAATTAATGGTAAGCTTGATCAAACAGACTGATGTGCTTGTTATAACGCGATTTATATTAATTTTACGTCTAATCTATGACTAAACAATCATCACTACGAATATATACGCTTTATGTCACTTTGTAAGATATTTCTATTTGTAAAAAATGTGTGTTATGGCACAAATATAGTATGATATCAGTTGAATAATTTACTCTCAACAGACTGACCAACAGACTGAGTTCATTATAGCCGACTCACCAACAGACCCAATTTAAGGCAAAAACACAATAAATGCCACAAAAACGCATGTCTGTCGGTTTTTCTTTCTTATACGTACAGTTATATGTCAAACATACATGCTGTACAATTTAGGTTGCGTTTTTCGTAATGCTTTCGACTTAATTTTAGCAAAACGCTGTTATGTTTACATTTTTGAATGACAAAATTGATAGAAATATCTCGATGTGTAACACGCCTTTCCATTTTGTAGCTTACCAATGTAAGCTACAGAGAAAAACAACATATGAATAGGTTCAGTATTCAATATTGTTTTGCCCAACATAATTTTTTTTTATTAAAGTAAGTAAAAAAGAAATATTTAGTAAAATATATTGACCTTGCTATGTTATTCTCGATAGTATTTGACCAACAGACTTTAGCCGACTCTTCAACAGACCCATTTCCCATATAGCCTCCATGTTAAATAAAACCAACTGACCGAGTTCTCAGTTAGCCGAGTGAAGGAGGTGTCGATGAAAGGACATCATCAATATCACAGAAATTGGGATTAAAAGTGAGAGCTAGTCTATCATCTTTTTTGTCCAGAAATGATTGTAAAAAGTCTGTTTCCTATGAACAAATCAGCAAATGTGCAGAATTAGTGCCCATTGGAATCTCTATTGTTTGCTGAAAAATATTTCAAAATATCTAACAAAAAGATAAGCCCCCTCCCCCTTTAAGTTAAATGGTCGGTCCACAATAGATTTATAGATGAGATATATTCTAATACTGTGACACTTAAGCAACTATAATATTTTAAAAAAATCTGATATCAAAATCTAAGAAACTACTCAACTAAATGCATTTTAACAATGAAATTAACCAATTTGGAGGTAAAAAATTTCATATTATAAATTCAATACATTTAAGAGGTAATCGCATTTATTTAAACCAGTCAGAGAAATGGGCTTTTAAGAGCTTAAACCAATGTCAGTTACAGATATAGAAGTATGTTTGCATGTCAAAATGCAATAATCAGAAGATATTGATTAGCGCAAGAAACAGTCAGTTTTCAACTGAACTAAACATAAAATAAATCCAATTTTACACAAATTTTTTAAAACTAGCTTTTGATTTGTGTAGTCCGAATAAGCACGTTAACATCAATATGTCACCAAATACAATAACAATACCATAAAACAAAACAACAAAACGTACTCAAAAGGACTAAATTGCAAATGAGGGTGCACTCAGATGCTTTAAAGGGTAAATCAAATCTTTGACGCAAAACATTTCAACTCGTCAATGTCGGAAACATTATCAAGTAGTATGAGTATTTTAAACATATAGACTAAAATCATCTTTGCACCTAAGTTGAATCAGCTTTAACTTGTAACTAATTGTCAAAGAATTTAAGAGACTAAAACCTTTCAGCTCTCCGGAAACAGGAACCAGGCTTCAGATGACAGTGTATTAGGTCGCCCTTTTCTTTTTTTTTTAAACCAGTTATGATTTCAAATTGACTAACTACAAGCTTTTAATAAGCATGTGTACTACAACTTGGATTTTAATGACAAGCAACCTTCCAAGATTTAGATTTTTAAAACTTTATCTAATAGCATATCTATAACAAATTTCAGCATGATAGAAAACCATCATTAATCATATCTTTCAACACATATATATGATTTGATTATATATTTCAAAACATTTTATTCAACTTGTTAAACAATGTCAAAAGTCAGACCCCATTGGTACCTCTGCTTCTTTCAGATATACAAAATGTCTATCTTCTTCAGTCTTCAAGACAGAGATCACTGATATGCCAATCAATCGTCTCAATAACAAGTGACTAGAGTTTTAAGCTTGTATAAAAAAACAGGGTTGATTTGTATATTTTTCACTGACCAACAATGTGAAAAATAATTTTAAAGAAGAGTGATACTCATCGAAAGTAATAATCACACAATATCTTAAAAAAGATTAAAAAAATGTCTGAGACAGTTTGTAAAAATAAACATAAGTTTTGATACGCTTGAAAACACCGTATCAAGGATATTTTCGCTTTGTTGTAAATGCACATTGCAAAGAGTAACCTCTCAACGTCAGCATTTGAATCAAATTAGTTAAAATGCCAAAAACCAAAAGTGTCATAAGGGAACATCAAAGCTATAACCAGCACAATGCAAACTTAAAGTTTTGGATGTTGACTGTGACCTACATTTTCAGCAGGAATGACCATTTACAGAAAAATAGTTTGAGACCATTACCCTCACATCAACCATATTTCTATTATAACTGAGCACAGCGCATGCTTTGGATACTGGCTGTGCCCTATATGTTCCGCATAGATGACCACTTATAGAAGAATGATTTAAGCCTCTTCCTGCTAACAGACAAATCCCACACCACCAATATTGGTATAGTAGATGCACCTTAGTGGTGCTTAGCATTATGCATGATTCAGATGCTGACTTTAAACTATACTTTCTGCATAAATGACCGCTTAAATTTGAAAAGTAAAGTCCAATAATGTTTATTGACAATACTGCGTAAGATAGGCTATATGTTCAAATTTAAACAAGCGAAAAATTTAAAACTGTTAATATATACAAAATCAGCACAAGTTTCGGAGAATGATTTCTTCTGTTAATGTACAAGAAAGATATGACACGAACAGGAAGCTAGAAAGGAGAACACATTAATTGTAAAAATATCGTTTTGTTTTACGTCAATGACTCACATCTTGGCATTTTGGACTGCTGTTTATTGCTCAATTCAATATCAGGTTGTCGCCAAAGTACCTCTTGGAAGTTCCTGACTGTTAGACATTGTAAATTATTGAGTGACGTAATACGCCGTTACAAAGTTTAGTTTATAAGGTAATCCGACTAAAAGTATTTATTGAAGAACTTTTCACATTGGGTTAAAATTGCTCTTATGCAATTCGATTTTTTTGTCATAAGAAGTCGAATAAATAAGATAAGGTTATAAAGCATAGGTCACCTCGAGAAACCCGTGACCAACAAAGATTATTCTGTTTTTGTCTCGCCTGCGAAGCAGAGCTGGACATAGGTGTACTTTACCGGCGGCGGCGTTAACTTTTTGGAAATGTTTTTTGAGCACCTCCATATCTTAAGAACTATAGGTCCTGGGTTGATGGAACTTGTTATGCATGTGTCCCAGTAGTAGCTTAGCACAGTTGCATCCCCATCTTTAGACCTTGACCTTGATTTTCCGGTTCAGTGACTTTGACATTTTTCAATTCATATAATAGCAATGGAAAAGTTTTGCGAGCAACTTCATATCTCAAGAACTATAGGTCCTGGGTTGATGAATATGCATATGCCCAAGTAGTAGCTTCAGTTTTGGGCTTAGCACTGTTGCATCCCCATCTTTTGACCTTGACCTTGATTTTCCGGTTGAGTGACTTTGACAATTTCAATACATATAATAGCAAATTGGAAAAGTTTTGCGAGCACCTCCATATCTCTAGAATTATTGGTCCTAGGTTGATGACACTTGGTATGCATATGCCCTAGTAATAGCATAGCATAGCACAGTTGCATCCCATCTTTTGACCTTGACCTTGATTTTCCGGTTGAGTGACTTTGACAATTTTCAATACATATAATAGCAAATTGGAAAAGTTTTGCGAGCACCTCCATAT
The DNA here is from genome assembly GCA_963971305.1 of Arcuatula senhousia. Classification (NCBI taxonomy): domain Eukaryota; kingdom Metazoa; phylum Mollusca; class Bivalvia; order Mytilida; family Mytilidae; genus Arcuatula; species Arcuatula senhousia. The sequence continues at coordinate 6,717,295 of OZ020311.1, read as the reverse complement.
CTCAAGTATTATTGGTCCTAGGTTGATGAAACTTGGTATGCATATGCCCTAGTAATAGCATAGCACAGTTGCATCCCATCTTTTGACCTTGACCTTGAATTTCTGGTTGAGTGACTTTGATTATTTTCATTGCATATATTAGCAATGTTTAAGTTCTTTAAACATCTTTTGATCTCAGAAACTGAAAATCCATGTAAATTCAAAATAAAGTTGAAGTAAGAAAGAATAATTGTTTCTGAATGTGCCGGCATGCGAGACCATGGAGACATACTTTAGTGTTAACTCTTGTTATTAATAGAATTTTCAATTTTGACAAAGAATGGATTGGTTTACTGTTAAGATAGTTACAGGGCGATGTCTTTGTGACAATGATTTTCTTTTGAGCTAACATCATCCATTCGAGTATAAACAATCAATCAATGATGGTCAATGATATACTGTTCATATTATTCTTACAAGAATGATAGTTTGGCTAAAAAGATGATGCAATAAATTGTAACACAAATATAGTAACACTTAAACAGTAACATATTAAAAGAGGTTTGTAAAAGACCTAAAATGCTAACTTAATACAATTATGCAAATAACATGTTAACCGTGGAATTATAAGGCGATAAAACCTTCAAAACGCGTTCCTTTGCATTTCTAAAGTAATCGCATTTATCAGAACCAGTTAGAGAAATAGGCTTCTGAGAGCTTAAACCAATGTCAATCACAGTTTTTTTTTTCATCCAAGCGAATAAGCAGAACACTATTTGCATGTCATGATGTAATAATTGCTTGATATTTATTTTCATGGGGAGATCGAGAAGCAAGGTTACAGACGACTTAAATGACGTCACCAATTTATCCAAATATCAGTACCGAATACAAATCCAATCTGAAACTTAAATTTATTTTTTTAAATATATATCGATCATCCAGAAGTCACCAAATCAAGAGGCAAAAAATTTCAGTCAGTAAGTTTAAAACCCAGGAGCTGAAACTTAGAAAAAAATATGGCACGTCAAACGTTTCAATATTCAAAAGAAAATAATTTATATTCAATATTTATACATATATATGCAATATTTTTCTATTTATATTCAAAAATTAAAATATATGTTCAAAACTTACAAATATATGGTTGAAAAACCAAAAAATATGTTCAAAACAAATAAATATATTATGCAACATTCTTCTATTTATATATTCAAAAATTAAAATATATGTTCAAAACTTACAAATATATATTCAAAAATTAAAAATATATGTTCAAAACTTACAAATATATATTCAAAAACTTGCTAATATATGTTCAAAAATTTACAAATATATATTCAAAAACTTACAAATATATATTCAAAAACTTGTAGAAAATACATTCAAAACATGTTTAATAGATATATTCAATAATATTGCATTCTGGGTAATATTTGTTATGACTTTGCAATTCAATGTAGCACATGCGTCCACCGTTGTGTGAAATAACACGCTTTTTCGTGGAGAAAAAAATGAGGACTCCCTTCTTTTTATTGCTTTTATAAAGTTAGAACCACGAGAACCGATCCAAGCACCACGGGGCATGTGGACCCCGGGGATGCTCCAATTGTCTTGAAATTTTGTACCTCCCTCTTCCATTGTGGTCCGGGTAGTAACACAAAACACAACACCATTGTTATTTGTTATTGATTGACTTTATTTATAAGTGTCTGGCTGTTTGTTGCAGGAAGTAATTACCTCAATATACCCATTATGTCTCACAATTGTGTTGTGTTTTGTGTTACTACCCGGACCACAATGGAAGAGGGAGGTACAAAATTTCAAGACAATTGGAGCATCCCCGGGGTCCACATGCCCCGTGGTGCTTGGATCGTTTCTCGTGGTTCTTACTTTATAAAGCCATAAAAGGAAGGGAGTCCTCTTTTTTTTCTCCACGAAAAAGCGTGTTATTTCACACAACGGTGGACGCATGTGCTACATTGAATTACAAGGTCATTACAAATATTACCCAGAATGCAATATTATTGAATATATCAATTAAACATGTTTTGAATGTATTTTCTACAAGTTTTTGAATATATATTTGTAAGTTTTTGAATATATATTTGTAAGTTTTTGAATATATATTTGTAAGTTTTGAACATATATTTTTAATTTTTGAATATATATAACATATATTTTTATTTTTGAATATATAAATAGAAGAATGTTTTCAATGTTGCATAATATATTTATTAGTTTTGAACATATTTTTTGGTTTTTCAACCATATATTTGTAAGTTTTTAACATATATTTCAATTTTTGAATATAAATAGAAAAATATTGCATATATATGTATAAATATTGAATATAAATTATTTTCTTTTGAATCAATATTTGTTTTGAATATTGAAACGTTTGACGTGCCATATAGGACATCGGCAGGTTATCCTAGGCTTTCTTTTGAATGGCGACTACCAACTTTCAAAATATTCTCAATAAAACCTGGCATTTATGAAACCATTTATTTAATTAATGCATATAATATCATTTGTCTACTCCATATTAGACTAAGTTGTATAAACAGATATGACAGGTTTTTTTATTCTAGTACAACCCCCAAATAATGATGTTGGCATCAAAGTCATGTCATTGTCTCGACAACAACGTCTTTTGCCTATCTTAACAATAAGCCCTTCTTTCACAAGGTAGAAAAACAAATGTATAAAGAATAGGGAAAAGGCTTAAACATAGTAAGCTGTTATTTTAAAAAAAAATAATAAAGTATAAAGGTAGACTCAGTATGAATATATGACTTGTTCTCAATGTGGGAAAGGCAACAACATAACTATCTCCTCTGAATCTTAGATCCTGTTTCCGGAAAATGGAACAGTGTTCGGTATCTAAGTAGTGTCCATTATGTTCAAATTACTAGTATAAGCTAATTGAAACTAAATTTTGATATAAGAAATGTGTCTAAAGGCCAAGCTAGATCCTGTTTCCCACATTCAGAACTGAAAGGTTTAAGAAATAACACGACGTAAAAATGTAGAAAATTAAAGAAAAACTATCATATCTATCTAATGATGCCAATTATACAAGTCTAAGGGAGTAGGCCAATGATAAAAGATGTATTAACTAAATCTTGAACAATAAGCGATTATAATGTTTTGTTGTAGAAATGAAACGATAACCTGATAAAATTTTACGAAGATAACTTTATGCATGGAATCTGCAAATTTGCCAAAAATGCTGCAAAAGGGTTCCATGGCATATATGAAATAGTCGGAATTGTCGCCCTTGATGTTACCTTTACCAATATTGATATCAATTTTACAGTCAGGAAATTTAATGGAATTAATGACACTCAATGCTTAATTTATAATTTTGTACCATTGCAAAACATGGAAATAGACTTAACACGACTAAATTTCAATGGGAATCAATCATTCTCAGCTTTTGTCTTTCAAACCCTTTTCGAGCCACTATATCGACGAGTAGACACAGTTTATATGACTTTCAGCATGTTGGTAGTAATTAATATCAATCATTATTTGTAGCTTGTTCGCTAGGATTCTAATATTTTTCAACTCTTTTCGTTCAACAAAGTCAAAAGTCAGAGATGTAAATTATCAATCTACTTCATTTTTCAAAACAGAGATATCTGATATGATAATCCATCGTCTCAACCACAAGTAACTCCAGACTCAATTTTATATCAATAATACAACCTTGTCGTTTCCCATACGTTAGAAAAGATCATGCAAAATCACAAATTTAGAGCTTTGAACAGTTTGAAAATTAATAAAAAAAAAAACCAAACAGAAAATATAACCACGGCAAAGAATTGACAGATTTTCAAGTACTTTTTAACCGAGTCTGCAAAATCGTTTAAACAGTTCTGGCTTTCAAGTCAAGAAGAAAAAAAATAAGTCCAACAAATGAATTAAATACAATGCTATGATTTTTTTCAAATATCATGTCTTTAAGGCAAACATGTTTTGATCGTTATACATGAATAAAAAAATCTCAGGAGAAAAAAGACTACAAGATTGGACTGAAATTACAATGTAACTGCAAGGTCAACATGGTGTAAAGACAAAAATCTCATATTAGAGCAGAATGGGGTCATAGGATTAATTCTAAGAAAAAAAATCTTTATAATGAGTACTTTTGAAAATCAAGGATTTTTCAAGTTCAGATGATATTAATTTATTTTAGCAGAGGAACAAGATGTGAGAATCAAAGAGAAATGTTAAAGAAGGATCAGAATTCTTCATAGAAAGTTTTTATTAATTTGTTCTTGTTATGGCTTTGATGGACTGGCATCTTTCCTTGTAAGCAAACAATATTATTTACTATAAAAAAGATATAATTAAAAACAAAACTATTTCAGTAAATATCTTTAGGCCAGCACTTTTTGAATTATGCATAATCATTTGTTAATATGGCACGTCAAACGTTTCAATATTCAAAACAAATATTGATTCAAAAGAAAATAATTTATATTCAATATTTATACATATATATGCATTTTTTTTCTATTTATATTCAAAAATTAAAATATATGTTCAAAACTTACAAATATATGGTTGAAAAACCAAAAAATATGTTCAAAACTAATAAATATATTATGCAACATTCTTCTATTTATATATTCAAAAATTAAAATATATGTTCAAAACTTACAAATATATATTCAAAAATTAAAAATATATGTTCAAAACTTACAAATATATATTCAAAAACTTACAAATATATATTCAAAAACTTGTAGAAAATACTTTCAAAACATGTTTCATAGATATATTCAATAATATTGCATTCTGGGTAATATTTGTAATGACCTTGCAATTCAATGTAGCACATGCGTCCACCGTTGTGTGAAATAACACGCTTTTTCGTGGAGAAAATGAAAAGAGTACTCCCTTCTTTTTATTGCTTTTATAAAGTTAGAACCACGAGAAACGATCCAAGCACCACGGGACATGTGGACTCCGGGGATGCTCCAATTGTCTTGAAATTTTGTACCTTCCTCTTCCATTGTGGTCCGGGTAATAACACAAAACACAACACAATTGTGAGACATAATGGGTATATTGAGGTAATTAATTCCTGCAACAAACAGCCAGACACTTATAAAGTCAATCAATAACAATTAAGTGATTGGGGTGTCCTTCCGTGCATTCGCGGATAAGAAATAAGTAAATGTACTACGTACCCTAAGGTGTGACGGACTCACTGACAATCGGTTTCTGTGTGATGATACTTAACCAAGCATTAAGTGTTTAAAGTATTGTGTTGGATTTAAAATCGATATACTTTTTTGAATCAGTCGATAGTAGCGTGCTGTTCTCAAAAGAGTTCCTCTTCGTCCCGTTATTTTTAGACAGAGCATTATGTAGTCGATTTTTGTGGGGTTTTTTTTATTGTCTAGACAGGGTAAATTGGTCAGACAATTCTCCTACCACAGAATCATTTAAAGAACATTAATCGTCTATTTTAATTGTTTCAATGTATTAATGTACCAAGTCAGGACCATTGCGATCTTAATTTTTCTGGTACGTATTCCTTGTTTTGTGTCGTCTTATGGACATTTGAGATTGATTCTCCAAGTTCGGTAATTTTGTTATTACCTTTAATAAATGTTATACAGATTGAACTGAGCAACAGATATATACGTAGATAAAGTTGAAAGTTAAAGAAAGCTTAGTTATGCATCAACTTGTGTATTGATACATGACATATGGTGCAGATTTATATCGTTGGTGTATAGTTGAACCTATTAGTTCAATAAAAAAAACACGCGAAAATCGACTGCATAAGGCTCTGTCTAAAAATAACAGATTGTAGTGGAACTCTCTTGAGAAGAGCTTAGACGTATCTATCGACTGATTTTTAAAAAATCAAGTATATTGATTTTAAATCAAACACAACACTTTAAACACTTCATGCTTGGTTAAGTATCATCACACAAAAACCGATTGTCAGCGTGTCCGTCACACCTTAGGGTACGTAGTACATTTACTTATTTCTTATCCGCGAATGCACGGAAGGACACCCCAATCACTTAATTGTTATTGATTGACTTTATAAGTGTCTGGCTGTTTGTTGCAGGAATTAATTACCTCAATATACCCATTATGTCTCAAAATTGTGCTGTGTTTTGTGTTATTACCCGGACCACAATGGAAGAGGAAGGTACAAAATTTCAAGACAATTGGAGCATCCCCGGAGTCCACTGACATGCCCGTGGTGCTTGGATCGTTTCTCGTGGTTCTAACTTTATAAAAGCAATAAAAAGAAGGGAGTACTCTTTTTTTTCTCCACGAAAAAGCGTGTTATTTCACACAACGGTGGACTCATGTGCTACATTGAATTGCAATGTCATTACAAATATTACCCAGAATGCAATATTATTGAATATATCTATGAAACATGTTTTGAATGTATTTTCTACAAGTTTTTGAATATATATTTGTAAGTTTTTGAATATATATTTGTAAGTTTTTGAATATATATTTGTAAGTTTTGAACATATATTTTTAATTTTTGAATATATATTTGTAAGTTTTGAACATATATTTTAATTTTTGAATATATAAATAGAAGAATGTTGCATAATATATTTATTAGTTTTGAACATATTTTTTGGTTTTTCAACCATATATTTGTAAGTTTTGAACATATATTTTAATTTTTGAATATAAATAGAAAAAAATTGCATATATATGTATAAATATTGAATATAAATTATTTTCTTTTGAATCAATATTTGTTTTGAATATTGAAACGTTTGACGTGCCATAGTTAAGGAAAAAAAACTTTTAAAAAGAATCATTGAAAACAAAGCAGAATGCTAAAAAGAAAATATTATAGATAGAAATGGAACATTACTTATTAAGATCTATGATCAATAAAGCAAAGGATAACACTAAGTGTGACCACTAAAAGTATGTCTCGCATGCCGGCACCATCGCTTAAATCAACTACCTAGGCTTTTATTTCTTGATATTAACACAATGAGTGTCTGTATACCCAATATCAGATGCCTGGCTATTATACTTTTATAGCAATTCAGTCCACAAAAGTCTTACAAAAAAGTTTACAGTCTGAAAAAGGCCTAAGTTCACAGAGTCACTAGAGCGTAAAAATGGGGTCAGGGTCACACTGCATGGTGACAATTAGGTAGACCATAATCACAACTGTCTGTATACCTAATATCAGATGCTTAGCTATTACACTTTTCCAGAAAATCATTGTCCACAAAAGTCTAACAAAAAAGTTTTCGGCCTGAAAAAAGACCTAAGTTCACAGAGTCACTGGAGCATGAATATGGGGTCAAGGTCACACGTCATGGTGACAGTTGCGTAGACCATAACCTGAACTGTCTGTATACCCAATATTAGATGCCTAGCTATTACACTTTTCCAGCAAATCATCGTCCACAAAAGTCTTACAAAAAAGTTTACGGCCTGAAAAAAGACTTAAGTTCACAGAGTCACTGGAGCGTGAAAATGGGGTCAGGGTCACATGGCATGGTGACAGTTGCGAAGACCATAACCTGAACTGTCTTTATACCAAATATCAGATGCCTATAGCTATTATACTTTTCAAGCAATTCATTGTCCACAAAAGTCTTACAAAAAAGTTTACGCCGCCGCCGTCTATGTCTCGCCTTCAGCGACTATTCGTCGCAGGCGAGACAAAAACAATCATATCACAACTTTATACCCTAAAGATCTTTCAAATAAAGGCGAACGATGCTTTAGTGTTTGCACTTAGTGGTCTGGTAACTGACGAAACAAGAATCGTTTGAAAGACTTGTGTAAACTCCAAATAACTTAATGTATTTGTTATTTTAGCATCTATGATGAAACAATGGTTTTCCTATTAAATAGCACGTCCTAATATGACAAATAAGTAACATTACAGAGTTGCTGTCAGATGGACAGAATTAAGGACTGAGAGAACAAGGCAGACTCTTAACAAAGACACGAAGAACCATTAAGAATAAACAGAAATGAGTAGGCTCAAGCTAACTTTGGGGAAAAATGGATAAAGCAGCAAATAAACGAGACAATTGAAAAATTCTAGCCATGGCCTTGTGTGTCTCAAGCAAAGGAATATGTAGATAGGTAGGTAGGTAGGTATGCACTCAAGGCTTTGAATACAAATAAAGAGTGATATTGTCGAGATTTAGATAAACAGAAAGAGTTAGGCCAGGACTATCAAAGGCGTAGTACCATCGTAAGAAGCTTCCGCAAGGGCAGATTTTTTACGTACTCGCCGCTGGCGACGGCAACGACGAAAGACACTAACGACGAAGACATATACTACACGTCGAATATGGCAAAAAAGATCAGAAGTGGAAGTCTAGTTTACATCTACCATCACTTGTAATGAAGGCTTGTTTTTGCAAAGAAAGAAAAGTGCCGTTGGCGATCAAAGCAATAGAAAAATACGACTGACAAAGATACAACTTGAATAGGCCTAGACCAGAGCCCAAAATGTAAGGCTGACGAAAGAAAACCCAAAAAGGAAGAACAAATGTAAATAGAAAAGCCAGAAAAGACAACTGAGACTATTTGAACCAACTGTCCTCACAAGCAGAAGATGGCATGGCCAGAAATGACACCAAGACCGTGTATAACACATCTTAACCAGTGAAATACAAAGATGAAAATTTCATCACAAAACTTGACAAACGATTTGAACGATGGAAAGACCACTTTAATGAGGAACAAGCTCATTATGCACCTGATTTACCACCTGTGCAAGACTTTGATGTTAAGATCTATAGGCCCAATCATGAAAGCTAGATAAAACCTTTAAAGCCTAACGTAAAGTCAAGAATGGAAAAGCACTAGGACTAGACCAGATTCCACCTGGGATGTCACCTGTTAAATCCTTAAAGATCTGTTGAACAACATCTTGTAAACAGAAGTGAAACCTAAGGATTTGAGTTGATGTTGCATCATTTTTCCAAAGGGGTCCCAGGCAAGAGGCAGAACCTAAGACGAATGCAACTGCTCTCTCTTCCAAGCAAAGTCCTCGTTAGAGTGGCTGTAGAACGAATAAAAGGGGAAACAAACGAGTCAAATATCCACGATGAGCATGAAAGTTTTTGTTGTGGACCATCATGCACTGACCAAATTGCCGTACTACGTTGTATCATAAAGCAGTCACTTGAAAGGCATTTACATCTCTTTTTCAACTTCGTTGACATGGTTGATTGACTGTAGACAAACAAACAAAAAAATCGACCACGGCTTACAGGTATTCGTTAACAAAGGCCTTCGACAGATCCTTCAAATCAGATGGCGAAAAAAAGACCAGCAACTCAAAATTGTGGGATAAAACAGGCTATTCATCCATTCACACGGCATAGGATAGGTAACATACTAAGGTATCCCCAAAAACAAAATAACAATATAATCCTCAAGGCACAAGCAGAGATCGACCAACAACCACATGGAAACGAACCATAGACGCAAAGCTGAAAACTTGCAACATCACCTGGACAGAAGCCAAAAGAGCTGAGATAAACTAAATCAGATGGACAGCTGTTGTGGATGTGGTAAGTAGATCATCCACTTTAGGGGGTTTTCTCCTCCATACTAAAGTTGCATCTTCTTTATGGAAAATGGAATTTGACAAATGATCAAAATGAGCAAGACAAAAATGTAGGTACACGTGCTCGTTTTTTATGCTATAAGCGTTTATAATATTTAGGGGAAACCGGTTTTCTCTAGATTAAATATTCATTTGCATTGCCGCTGTTTGGCATCTTTAAATCTTCTAAAATGTATGGCAGAATGTTTTTTTTTTTTACAAAATTGTGAACTGCAATAAAACGTTCAAATCATTGATTTACTGATCAAGTTTTTAAAAAAGACACGAAGTCTGCCAAATCCGATGCACATGTAAACTTCTCAATCAAAATTCTCTTCACAGCCTGCAGAAACAATTCACAGATAAGTTTTTGTTTATATTTTTAGATAAGGCGTGACAGAGAATTGATGAATAGATAGATGATGATCCAAGAGTATTTAGATTGAGTAATTCGGTCTTATCACTGTTCAGGTATGAACCTCCGTTGTGTTGGGGCACCGTTCAATTGATTGACTAATTCTTATCTCCGCAAAACAAGGTGGCATAGTGCTCGTGTCAGATTGTTTCACTCATTGCTAACACAAGTTATGACGCGTGTGTCTAATTGGCAGTTATATATTGGTATCTCGTCAGTTATTTGAACTGTGTTGTTGATTGAAAGAATCAAATTGTATGAATCTCCGTTTTAACAAGAACATTTAACAGAACCATTCTTGCAAACGATTTTCTATAAATACTGACCACAAAAAGCTTTCTGGTAATTTTAAAATTGTTTATCTTATAATACTGGATTTTGGGAAACAGCTATGATATGTTAATGTGAATTGCTGTGCGCGAGTGTTGCATTGTAGCGCCTCCCTAATGACCCTACACTTATCAAATTCTGCAAAGGAGTCTTTATCCCATGCCATCGTGATTGCTCTTCCAATACACCATTTCTGGCCCTTTCAAAGGACTAGCATCGCTTCTTGAGACCATCGGGTTCTTCAAATAGAGCTAATAGTGTCTGAAAGATGGTTCAAGATGACGATCGAGCCACGAACTTTGGTGTTATAAGTTTGACGTGTTAACCACTACAGTATCGGGCTCTTCTTCAGAAAAGCAAGGTCTATGTGATATTTGTCTTTTATTTTTATCTATTTCAAAAAAACTTTACTACAGTAGAACATATACCTCAAGTGCAGTGTCAAGTAGATCTTAAATTGTGGTTATAAATGCACGAACTTAAAACAATATCATTCAAAAAACTCCCAAGGGACTTACAAAACACTACAAATAAGTTCGCCGCGACCTTTTCATTACATTTTTAGACATTTGTAAAGTTACAACTTAAGCTATTCTGTCATATGACAAATATTGTTTGTAAAAGATGTCATTGAGGTGGGAGCTGCTTTAATTAACAGTCTTTAACGGTTTATCAGAAGAACTTTAAAGAAAATAGTAAATTGTCATTCACTTCTATCACTACCAATTAAAAGGTAGACGCATTAAAAGTTCTACAAATCATTTAAATAGCACCAACCTTTCCATTCTTCATGAAGTCCATGCCAAATGGGTTTCTATCTGCACCACCGCGCGGATTAATATGTCCTAATCCATCCCAAACATTTCCGGTGCAAGGGTTAGGTACTTTTTGTCCGTTTGGAATAAGATTTTGGAATTTTTGGAATCCAATACAGAACGGAAACACCAATACAATATAGAACAACTTGCTATCCTACAAATTCAAGAATATTATAAATGTCATAATAAACTAAAATGATGAAGATGACAATGTTTTAAATTATTGTAAAAACAGATAAACTTACAATCATGGCAAATATTAAAATTACACTTATATCCAAACCAAATATGCAACAAAAATCCAGGGGAGCTTCTGTCGATCGGTACATCTAACAGCGACCCACCAAAACCATTCAAAACCAAAAGTTTTTATGAAAGTGTATTAAGTATTAGACTTTAAAATCGAATATTGATGGAGGCCTCAAGTGTAAAACTAAGATACAAGCCTATGCCTGCGGTTAGATTAATCTTATATTTTTAGATTTGAAAACAATTAACTGAAATATAGCATCTTTCATAAATTGCTGGGGGTAGGAATCCTATTACTTTAGTGTAGATTTGCGGCAAAATTGGTATGGAACCCCCCCTACTTCAGTCCACATTGGACTCTTTGTGGAACAACCCCCCTCCTCTTATCGAAAATTTGTATCAGACCTCAACTAGCAGAGCCAGCTATTTATACAAAACAAAAGTTAGAGCAAAATGCATTGCGACAATTTTAAAACTACCTCACATTCTTAAAAACCAGCCTTTAATGGGGAACAGAACATCTAAGGTGGATAACTCTTAAAAATCATTTGAACGTTTTAGTTAAATACCTTAAATCAAAGAAATCCCCGAATAATACAGTCGTTATATTTCGCTCCTTACAGTCGCTACATTAACCTGTCCCGCCGAAGTATGCGAAGACGGATAGGGCTTAGATCATTCGAGTTAGCTTCAAAATAGGAAATGTTGAAACTCCATTACGTTCAACAAAAAATTTTCTGAGAAAACTATCGTTCGAATTTCTTAAGATTTCCTATTGAATTTATTTATTTAAAGTGAATAATTTGCAAATTTGCATCGCTAGGAACGTTGATCACGAATCATCATTGGGTCTTATTAGGTTGTTGAAAAATAGCTGTAAACCTGAAAAAAGTAACTACGGTTGAACAGACGACCATTATGATAAAAAGCCTTAAAAGATGCTTCGAAATTTTGTTACTTCAAAGTTCTGTTGTTACTTTTACTTACGGTTTTAAAAACTTTAAGAGTTGTGTTTTTGTTCCAAGATATCTTCAATCATCTTAAACTTTCTTTAACCTTCCTTTTTTTTTAAATTTTCGCTTCCCGCAGTAAAAAACAGGGAGTCAAAACAAAATTTAAGGTTTTACATGGGATAAAACAATCAAAATTTTCCATTACATAAAAGAACTACCCCAAATTTTTGCAGGTACAAAAAGTATATGTTTATTTACAGAAAGTCCATCTGTTGACAGACGTATAGACCATATCTTCCAATTTTCTGCTGTCAACAACTGTCACTCTGCTAAGACAATAAAGATGCTAGCCCATAAAATAATTACATACTAACCTTCATTTTAAGCTCAATCCATTTACCAAGTATACACAGCAATCGTTTCAGATCCTCCAATTCTGTTTTACGTAAATTCCACAGAAGATCCTATTAATCACTTACTTCTCTTTTATATTACGGTTTTTCGATTTCTTCCCCCGAAGATATAATGGACAAATATCAGCTGATAACTTTACCAGAAAATTGTAACATTTTCGGAGGAGTTTTCTTTATAAATTAAATTTTGTGCGCTTCAATAACTCTGTTATAGTCTTGATGTAATAACTTTTGGGTGAAAATTTCAAGTAACAAATTGATATCACTAGCTAAAATCGCGATAAAAAGATTTTTGTCTTGCTTCTTCTCTAGATTAGCTGATAATTTTAAAAAGTTTTTATTCCTGGCATCGATGACGAATTGAAAGAGATATGTGATTTAGACGAACACACGCAATCGTCTTAATTGAAAGATTCACTGTATAAATGATCCATCAAGGAGAAAAATATAGAAAGGGTTCTTTATGTAAATAGATGTCTCAAATTTAAAAGCACATGTTCCATCGACAAGCAATGCTTCATATGTGCCAAGATCTTGCTAAATATGTATGATAACTTTTTGTCATCGATAGGTTTCAGGCTATTTACAAGTTTCTACAAAATGCTGTAATTTATTTTGACAACATAATTTTGATATAAATTGAATTTTAATTTGTCATCAGAACATTTCAATCTGCAATCATTTTTGAAGAACCACATGCTTGTTCAGTAATCCTCTCAAATACTAGACGTCCTTCAATAGTGCATATCTGATCAAAATACTTTTTTTAAGTCTTGTCAAGATACTCAGCTCTTTTTCAGTTAAGAAACTTGTAGCCAGTTTAAACTTGTATAGACATTTTGACAATCGACTGTCAGACACTGTGTTCGAACACTGATATTCGTTAAGATAATTTCAGTATATTTGTGTCTCTAAAATGGCCGTTTCATCACCAGTGTCTATTATTCATAATTTTAATTGAATTAGGAAAGGCGAATTCTTACAAGACGATCAAAAGTTATGCACCGGAAATCAATTCCGTACACCAGCAAAATGAAGAAACTGATTGTTTGATCCGAAAAAAAAACAAGAGTTAACACTAAAGTATGTCTCGCCTGCCGGCACCATCAGAAACAATTATTTTTTCTTACTTCCACTCTATTTTGAATTTATATGGATTTTCAGTTTCTGAGATCAAAAGATGTTTATAGAACTTAAACATTGCAAATATATGCAATAAAAATAATCAAAGTCACTCAACCAGAAAATCAAGGTTAAGGTCAAAAGATGAGGATGTAACTGTGCTTAGCTACTACTGGGGCATATGCATACCAAGTTTCATCAACCTAGGACCTATAGTTCTTGAGATATGGAGGTGCTCGCAAAACTTTTCCATTGCTATTATATGTATTGAAAATTGTCAAAATCACTCAACCGAAAAATCAAGGTCAAGGTCAAAAGATGGGGATTCAACAGTGCTAAGCTACTACTGGGGCATATGCATACCAAGTTTCATCAACCTAGGACCTATAGTTCTTGAAATATGGAGGTGCTCGCAAAACTTTTCCATTGCTATTATATGTACTGAAAATTATCAAAGTCACTCAACCGGAAAATCAAGGTCAAGGTCAAAAGATGGGGATGCAACTGTGCTAAGCTACTACTGGGGCATATGCATACCAAGTTTCACCAACCTAGGACTTATAGTTCTTGAGATATAGAGGTGCTCATAAAACTTTTCCAAAAAGTTAACGCCGCCGTCACCGCCGCCGCCGGTAAAGTAACACCTATGTCCCGCTCTGCTTCGCAGGCGAGACAAAAACCTTTGTGCCTTTTGCCAACATGAGATAACTTTTGAAAAAAAGCTGTTGCACTTAGTCTTAGAATAAAATTCTTAAAACGGGACTTAAATGACCATCTGCATGACCTTGAAATTAAAGGCACGGTTTAACTTAGCTTGCTCAAGCAGTACGAAAATTGATTTTCAGTAGAAGCTGAGAAATTTGAGAAAGTTTGAACAGATCAAAATACGGACAGTAAGACGGATAAAGTGATGGCAATAAAGCACAGGTCTCTTTAAGAGTGGAAGTATATGTTCTACTAAGAACATTCATTGACAAACGTTTGACAGTTCAGGAAGTTTGATTGGGCAATTTACAAGCTTGTGGAGACTTGCTATGGATGATTTTGCCCCATCTACGAAAGTAGGGAGGTCATAAAGTATTCGGGTACTTCCGTTTGTCCGTCCATCCTAAATGTTACAAGATAGGGCATTGTGTCTTTTGGGCGTATTCTTGTTCAAATTCTTTTAATTTTTCATTACAATCTTAATAGATTAAAACCAATAGTCCTTTCACAATTTAAACTAGAAAATGTGTCTATGAGCCACAGAATGGCCCTCCCGTTCTTGAAATATCATTGACCCTCAATGTGTATTACCTCGGATATGGACCTTTACCAAGAAATTAATCAAAAGTAAAATATAGGCCGCAGTGACCTTATTTCTGGGGGGTGGTGCTTTGTTACCAAGACTCATCTAGTAGCAAAATATCATTGACCCCTAACATGTATTAATCGTGATATGGACCTTAACAAAGAACTGAATCAAAGTCGTTCATGCGTAAAATATAGGTCGCAGTGACCTAATTTCTAGTGGGTGGTGTCAAGTTTCCCAAGACACGTTTAGTGGTGAAATATCATTTCCCCCAACATCTTGTATTCAAAGTTATAGACCTTAACTTAACCAAAGTGTTACGGACGGACAAGGGGGGCTCCCACAGGGTACCCCCCTCAGGTCGCAAGGTCGCTTTTAAAAGGGGCCTGAGGTCGCAAGGTCGCTTTTAAAAGGCATATTTTGGCGGAGGTCGCAGGTCGTTTTTTGGCATAGGTCGATTTTATGAAGTGTAGGTCGAAAGTCGCCCTTAAAAAGCCCTCAGGTCGCAGGTCGTTTTTAACCCTGCGGGAGCCACACAAGGGGTTAAACTATATGACCGATTACGTGGCGGGCAATAAAAATGTACAAGAAAAGAGATTTTTTTCTTAAATTATTGAATACAAATTCAACAGATTAAGTATGAATTGTAAAGCGTTTAAAATATATTTACAAGATACGCTGAGAAGTGTGTACTTTTAAGGAAGCCCAGATAAAAGAGATTCATCTTATATCTTAAGCACCATGTGATTATCAAAGCAAGCCGAGCGGCAAACGGAAATCAAAATTTAGTAGAGGCAATATGATAGATTGCAATGCAATCAAATTTCCTATTACATTCCCCATCTAGAGTTGTGATTGGATTATTTGTAAAAGAAACGAGTCTATATACACCAGATCTAATTAAGGAAAATATCTTTGGTTATATAACTTCTTTACAGAATTTTTTATGTAACGCGATAATTTCCATTTCTGGAGAATGACGTCTTACGTTTATGGGTAAGAACAGACTGAAATATGCCTAACTGGTAATTGCGTGAATTCTGGACAACTAAATTAAGTTGTTACGGTTTCATTTATTAAATGTACTTTGGGACTATGAGTGCAAATTATTATCTAACAAGGTTTCCCGTTTTCTCAACGAACATGACAGAAAACGACCGAGCCCAACATGCCACTTTAAAAATATTTGATTTTTCTATAAATTCATTTCAGTATAGAGGCTGCTCCTTTGATATCCCAAACGATCTACTAAAATCTGTCTTGAATTCAGATTACACATTATGGGTGTATAACGCACTCCAAAACTAACAGAGAGGTACCAATGGGACATTCGAATTTCAAAAGTCCGAAAACAGCAAAGATCAGATACGTGCTCCGGAAGGGTAAGCAGTTGCAACGTGTTCTGGGCTTGGTTTCCAGACATCCGTCGACAAACATACGTGTATTTGTTTGATTTGTGATGAGAATTCACTGAAACAGGCATTGTGTAAATCAACAATAAATAAAACTGAAGTCTAGAAATTCTGGGAAAACGCCCCCGATACCCATATTATTAATCGGAACAAATTCTAAAATACAAGGAGGTACACATCTACATAAGGACACATTGTGTAAAAACCCCACTTTTCAATACAAATAGAAAATATATTTATTCGTCGTATTTTAACAGGCAAATTGAAAATTAAACGACTTAAGGTCTTCAGTTGAAACAACACAAATTGGACGAATTCAGATTACAAGTAATAGCTTTTCATAATTGAAAATAAAAAAAAAATCATTGCTTGATTTCAAGTTGAGTCAGTACAAGCCAAAGACATCCAATGATCAGAATAAGGAAATTAAACGCATTTAAATACCGTGTAGGAGTAAGTTTTGCACTTGTTTTACACTTTCTCCCCTTCACAGAGTTTTAAAATAGATACTTCGGTAAAACCGAAATTGGTGCAAATACTTTGCTCTAACATTTACTTATATGCGAATCTAATATTTACCAATCATCTTATTATTTAGATTGATAATCATGTGTCAGGGAAATCAAATAAGATTAATCAGAATCCGATTTGGTTAGGCAGACACAAGTATTTTATTGCAACCAATTTGTCCGATTTCTAATTATTTATCAAAATATTGGGAAGTTTTCTGCAAGAAGCTGAGAGGTACCAATGGGGCAATCGAATGGAATGTCAAATGTTCGAAAGGACAAAGAAAAAACCCGAATACACAACAAGAACACCAACTCAAAAGCAATCGACAATGGGTCATAGAGTGAGTAAACTCGGGTGCTCCGGAAGGGTAAGTAGTTCCTGTTTGTTGTTCCTAAAAAACGATCCATTGTTAGGAATACAATGTTCAAGTTCGAAAAGTTCTTAATAGTATCTAAGTAGTGGGGAACAAAATGCTATTAAAGCTTTGAGAAAGCTTAATGGTGATACCCCTGCTTAAAAAAGAATTATATTGACATAGAAAATAGGTCTTCGTAAGCAGGCACTAATTTCCATAATTTTCTTCATGCACCTGAGGAATTGAGATAACGAATTATCATGGATGTGGACAGGCATGACACTTCAATAAATCATGAAACAAGAATTAAAGATTTTTTTTTGGAGTTTTGCTATACTAATATCTCAGATATTGATTTCTCGGTAGTTTGAAAGCATGGCCCGTAGCGAATTTATTGTTAAATGTGCTAAAAGGTTTCTAATTATAAATTCAATTCAAGAGTGGCAAGAAGAAGTGCAAAATATACTCTTTTTTGTTATTTTCAACATGTACGAAGGGCCGTGGGAGGTATAAATGAACACCTGATCATCATCTTAAAAGAAATCTAAATGCTTGAATTTTTATCATAACGAGATCCTGATGAATTTAGAAATATCAATCAACAACATATATTAAAGTTCTGCAATATAACATTCATTTGCATTAAAATCTTATGCAATGCAAGAATATGCATTTTGCGCCAATTTAAACACAAATACATAGTTTGACCTTTAAAGAACAAGGTGTCTTAAAAGGGCCATCTCAGACCTTGGCTCAATGGAGACGTTATAACCCCATGAACCTGGTCATTTAAGCAGACACGTGCTTTTTCGTTCGGTTTTTCTTTTTAAGAGATTTAATAATAAAACAAGACCATTCGATGTCTGGCTCTGCGTCGTACGGGAAAACGTTGAAACCTGTACGTTTTAGGTCCAATATGGACAGTAAATAGTTTTTGACACTTGCATCTTATGGTGGACTGACAAAGCATATTTGTCAAATGCAACCCAATTTATAGACTGACAATGAATATTTAGAAAAAAAGGTATTTAAGATCCTTATATCTAACAAGAATATAAAACAAGAACTAAAGTTAATGTGGAAAACAAATCAAAGTATCATTTTTTGCCCTTTTTGGCCCTTTATTTCTAAACGAAAAAAGAGGGGACACCCAAAATGAAAATCAACCTAATCCTTCCTTTTATGGTAAGTAACATCACTGTAAAGTTTCATGGCAGTTGGTCGACCTGAACAAAAGTTATTGTGACAAATATAAAAGTTGCTTTTCGGGCCCTTTTTGGGCCCCTAATTTCTAATTAAAAAAGAGGGGACACCCAAAATCAAGCCCATCCTTCCTTTTATGATAAGTGACATAACTGTAAAGTTTCATGGCCTTTGGTCAACCTGATCAAAAGTTATTGTGGAAACAAATTTAAAAGTCGCTTTTTTGGCCCCTTTTGGGTCCCTAATTTCTAAACGAAATTATAAAATGATCCCAAAAGGAGAGGTGCACATCTTCAATATATATATGTGTAATCAATGTGTAAAATTTCAGAAAGATCTAGTGTTTGGTTTTTGAGTTTCAGATTACACAGGACATGCACCCCATAGCGCAACGGAAGACGGACGGACAGACGGCCCCGGACTACTAGACCTGATTTTGCCTTCGGCTACGCAGGTAAAAAAAACCCATTTCAAACAGCTAAGACAATTATCATTTGACAACTTCAACTTCATACACTATAAAAGATAGTAGCAATTCTAAGCAATCTGTTAGTGAATACAGCAGATATGTTAAAACAAAAATCATGTAGAACTGACAAAAAGATCACCCAGAATACCTCTGCTGTGTTCTGAACTTTTTTTTCAATTTTCTCTCCTGAACATACATGTATCTAGAAGCGATGTAATTTCTTTATGTTTTGCAGTAGTAAAGGTTAATTTACTGCACAATGGTCTTTTACTGATGTTATCTTTTTTAAGGTTTCCTCCAAATTTATAAATTATTATTAATATGATTTATAGTTAAGTTGTTCTTACAGATATATGTGAACAGATAAACAGATATGATGATTCCTTTAAACATTCATTAAAAAGTTGATGAAGGGGGTACTATGAAATTTATTCATACCTATACCAACATGTACCAAGTAGTGACGGCAGGGAACACTTGACAAATCCAATTTTAATCAGATTCTGATTGCCATCATGTAAAGTCAACATCCATCATTCATTTTAAATCCTCTTTTCTTTTTTTGTTGATCATGACTGGCAGACTTAATACTCTCTGGCTTATAAAAGTTTCAATTTACAAATGAAAACGACAAAATTTGATAAAATATTTGATTTAGACATTTTAAAAGAATTTAAAACTAGAATACTTAACACCCTGATGCCAAAAAGAAATCTTTTTTTTATCAAAAGTCTCATGGAGTTACATGAAATTTTAATAAGTGAATCCTGGAAGCTAGGCCTTAACTATTTTTTTACAGACAGCTAAATATACCTATGTTAACTATGTGAGCTAACCAAAAGTTTGCAGAGAACAGGGACACATCTAGAAATTATTGGAAAAGAAATGGGGTGTCACCAATAGTCTTAAAAGAAAGGAGAGGTCCAGATTAATCTTAGTCCATTTTGGACAAATTTAACAAAATTCTTTAAGAGAAAGAAGGATCTAACACATGTGACCCTGCTCTAGATTTGGACAAGAGAAAACTGCCAACGAAATTTTTAGAAACTGCATGATGACAGGTTCTTGAGGCGTTTTACACTCTCTTCTTTGCATGGGGGCCACACAGGGCATCCAGTTATATCATATAGGAAAGCAGAGTACCCAGAGGAAACCACTGACCTTGGGGAAATAACTTACCAACTTGATTAAAAGGTTTCTAAGCTGTTTTTGTAACTTAACATCATCATATGCGTCTGTGTGTGTGTTAAAAGTTTGATGCCCTTTTCAACCCACCTGGGCCATATAGGGTGGTCAAGTTTATGTTGAAGGAAACTAGAGTTTCTAGAGGAAACCATGGACATTGGCAGGTAACTGACAAAGCTAATCACATACATGTGGGAATGTCCCATTTTTGTAAATTACAAGCAGTACTAGCCACCATCTGAGAGGTGATGGGCTAGTGATCAAAAGTGTGGTCTTTAAACCAGCGCCTAAAACCACTCAGCCACCCAGACCCCTCACCTTCATAGGTAATTGACTAATGATCAATAAACTTGTACATAGAAATTATATCAGCACCTTAAACCACTCTGCCACCAAGGCCTCTATTTAACATTAATATCATGCTTTTGAGCACACATAATATAGAAAACAACAATTTTTATCAACTAATACAATTTATTGCAAGCTTTTGAAAATCAATGTAAAAATATCTTTTTAAAGCTACAGCTTAAAATAACAAATAAAACTACATACAAAATTCTTAAATAATCATAACAAAAATAAATCAGATTTATTTCCTTGACTTGGGACTTTGTTAATTAGTACTAATTAGTCACGAAATTCTGGTATCAAAACAAAAGAAACAAGGAATTCTTTGAGCTAACTCACAAAACAATACTTCACTTCATATGGAATTCTATATTGGAAAAATTGAGAAAAAACAAAGCCAATTTATAAACCCTGAATTATATCTGAGGGCAATGCACAACTTCATTTCAATGCATTCCTTCATATATAAAGTTTCATTAAATTCATTTAAGTGGTTTCGAAGAAGTCACTAAGGAAATATTTAGACAGACAAGGTAATTCCTGTATACCCCTAAACTCTTTAAGTCATATCATAAACATTGGCATTATAAAACATATTAACATTATTGCTTAAGAAGTAAATAACATGATCAATTTTTGCATTGATAAATATATATAAGAATTGTTCATTGCTGGAATCAATTATCTTTTATTATTAACCTTAAGAAATGGGATTCTAACCATAAAATTCAATCATACATCTCTATGGAACGCCATAGCTGCCTTATGATGATGTGTTTCATTATGTGATGATACTTCTTCATTATGTGATGATACTTTGTCATTATGTGATGATACTTTGTCATTATGTGATGATACTTCTTCATTATGTGGTGATACTTTGTCATTATGTGATGATACTTCTTCATTATGTGGTGATACTTTGTCATTATGTGATGATACTTCGTCATTATGTGATGATACTTTGTCATTATGTGATGGTACTTCTTCATTATGTGATGATACTTTGTCATTATGTGATGATACTTCTTCATTATGTGATGATACTTCTTCATTATGTGATGATACTTTGTCATTATGTGATGATACTTTGTCTTTATGAGATCAAAGTTTATTATTATGAACAGCGCTAAAAATAGTCATTTCTTATTTTTTCAACAGGTAGTTTTTCTGTGTACCCCTTCTGTATCGCTTCCAAAATGTCGCTTTCTTGAATTTCAAATCAATAACCAATAATTTATTACATATTAAAACTTTGTAAACAACATTTTTCTTCTTTCATGCGGTTTTACTTAAAGGTTCATTAATATGTTTTTTTAGTTCTTAATTATAAGCTCGGGATATAAATCTATGTTTTAAACTGTTCGAGTTTTAGCGTCTTTCATTCAAAAATAACAGAAAAAAAATACAATCTATCACTAGAGGTCGCGTCTATCAACGCTAGTCAAAGAACTAGTAATTAACCACTAAAGAAGAAAAATGTTGTTTACAAAGTTTAAATATATAATAAATTATGTATTGGTTATGGATTTGAAATTCAAGAAACCGACCATTTGGAAACTTTTTTTTGTACACAGAAAAACTACACGTCGAACAAAATATTTGTCATAAGAAAAGAGTAAATTTTTTAGCGCTGTTCATAATAATAAACTTTGATCTCATAAAGACAAAGTATCATCACATAATGACAAAGTATCATCACATAATGAAGAAGTACCATCACATAATGACAAAGTATCATCACATAATGACAAAGTATCATCACATAACGAAGAAGTACCATCACATAATGACAAAGTATCATCACATAATGAAGAAGTACCATCACATAATGACAAAGTATCATCACATAATGACAAAGTATCACCACATAATGACAAAGTATCACCACATAATGAAGAAGTACCATCACATAATGACAAAGTACCACCACATAATGACAAAGTATCATCACATAATGAAGAAGTATCATCACATAATGAAACACATCATCATAAGGCAGCAATGGCGTTCCATACATCTCTCTTGTAATTTGGAGGAACATTTTCATGATGAGGAAAGTTAACATGTATCTGGTTTTTTTTAAAGGTTTTATTTCTGACTGTTTTAGAAATGATTTTTTTTTTATTCATTGTTTTAGTAAGAGTTTTATGATCAAAATTAGGATATTTGAGTTAATTTTTGATTAAACATTATTTTTTCTAAAAAGGCTGGTGATTTTGACGATTGACATGCTCCTCACACATTTCACAGAAAATCCCTTTTCTACAGAGTTGTTTAGTTTTCATTAATTTATAAGCATCAAACTTTCATTATTTTTAGACACCAGACCTGTCAAGTGTCATGCATCTAGTTGGAGGCAAATTTTTTTGGATCTTTTAATTTTTTCCTTTGATCTTTCAATTTTTTGGTCGAATCTCAGGCATGCAGCTCATTAAACCTTGACAGCCCTGAGACACCTACATTCTTGTGAAAATTTATTAAGTTAACCGGAGTTTAAATCAGATAGCAACACAGCTGGTGTGGTTAAAAACTAAGTTTGTACATGTATACCATATGAGAAGTTTTTTTCACGGTAGCTAAATTTCAAAGATTTCTTAACATATTGAAGATCTTTTTTAGCGGAGTTCAATTTTAGTGATTTTTATATTACGTTTACTTTTTACAAGATTTAATTTTCATGTGCTTTTTTTTCGTAAGTTGCCAACGACCACAAAAAAAGTGAAATTAGATACCCGCAAAAACCCAATACTTATACAGTATATGTAGGACACATAAAATTCAGTTTTATCCAACAGAAAAACCCTTTCATACAACCTAGTTGGTGGGACATCAAGTTATTTGCTTTTAATGTTGTATGCTAGCTGTACATGGAATCATTAAATGATGCCATTTCTTGTAGATAATTGACACAGTACATTACAGACTCTTCCATATCTTCAAATATTGGGGCTCCTTCTCTATTGGCAAGGTCAGCTAAGTATGCACGACCTCGAGTATAGTCTTTAAATGCACAGTTGGATACCTAAAGTGAAAAGGAACAAGTGGTTTACAAAGGGTCTTTAATGGATCCTGCACAAAACTTTATGAAGATCAGTGAAAATAATCTTCAAGACAATTCCTTCTTGCGATGAGGTGGTGTAAGTTCCAAGAACAAACATTCAAATTTTAAACAAGAATAAGGTGTTTGTTTTTCTTGTAATGTATGAAAAATGTTTAATTATAAGGATTGTATCAAATTTTGGGAAAATTATTTGATATATTAAACCAGGGTTTGGGCAAATTCAATGAAGTCTGGCCATTTTTTATCTTTTCTTTATGTTCAAGAGTATTGTTTGCACCTCTAGTGTTTGTGTCATTTGAGTGGAGTTCCTGTGACCTTGAAATATGTTTGTACTCTCAAGAACAATGCTCTAATTGTCTATCCTACCTAGTCAGCATTTTAGTAAGTTGAGCAAAAAATCCTTAAACCCTATAGAAGGTTATTTTCCCAGGAGAAAAATTTCACGGTTTTTGTGTCACAAGGTATGTGAAAAAATAAATAAGATTCTTACAATCAATATTTTTTTTGCCATTATTTCAGATATAAGCTACCAGTAACTAGGATGAAATTTTTACAGCCAACATTTCTTTCCAAAACAAACTGAGTCTTCAGTGAGTTTGAGTTAAAAGCATTTATAGTTGAGACAAATGCCCACCAGAAGTTCCAGCTACCATCCCTCACCATGTGGAGGTTCTGGTCAGAAATCGGGAGACTTACTATATGATTATCCCTTTTATTTGGTACATGTATTCATATGTACTAAATTACACAGCTAATTCTTACCTTTTAATCCCCCACAATGCCATCATTAGGTATCTGTTGAATACACAGGATCACTTTACACCCTAATTCTTACCTTTTCATCTCCCACAATGCCATCATTAGGTATCTGTTGTATACACAGGATAACTTTACATCCTAGGCCTACATAGTAACCTGCCTGTAATAAAGTAGAGGAAATGAAACCTTAATTTTGTGACCAGAAAGCATGATCCATACCACCGTCACCAAGAATCAATCCTGGGCCACCTGGTGACAGGCCAGCTCGTTACCAAATGAGCTCAAGATTTAAACCTCTACAGGGTTTTTTCCAAGGATTTTTAGGGCTTTAGTCACTTTAGCGGTTGATCAAAATGTTTGACCTTTTAATCCATAACCATGTTTGCTTCTGGCAGTCCGGTTAAAGCAAAAATACCAATACACAAATTTCTATATTGTGCAGGCTATAGCTATGTATATTATAATTTCAGTACCATGGACAGGACACAGATTACAACAGTTATTATCATGTTCAATAAAATATATTTGTGTGTTAAGGTGGCTCGAGGCTATTAAACAAAACAAATTTGGTTTGAAAATTTTTCCTCAAATAGAATATCTTTTCGTCAATGACGAAAGTGACGAGCGCTAAAAAAATCACTGACCTCTTGTAGTGTTGATAACTTGCGGCTTTATATTACCTACTACACTACAACGCAGGTATTTAAACTGTCCCGTTTCAATTTCATAAACAAAGATTGCATGGGTAAAAACACTCAAGTCATTAATATGTTGGTGTAAAAATTGATTTATAACATAGATTTGTTTACTGGTAACAGAAAAACTGTACATTTGTTTCCCTAAGATGCTTTCTATTTTATACAGGCACACAGCTATAGAAGGAAATAGTAAGTGCGAAGTTATTTAAGGTATAATAATAAAAAAATTGTTTAAGAAATATAACATAAGCCTTTGACCATTTACAGTATAAATAGTATTGGCTTCCACAAAAAGTTTGGTCAACAATTTCATGCAACTAAAATTATCAATGCTTTTTTTCTGATTCTTGCCTTGATCATATGATCATGACATGCAGATGTCATGTGACCTTACCTCAATCATGGAAGACAGTGACCTTGTTCTGCCAGTGATGACATACAGAAGCAGACGACACTTTTCTCTAGCAGCCACCTGGATGGGTATGAGTTTCTGAGTATAACCTTGTATGTATGGGTTCACATATGATAATCCATATTTTCTGTGAAAATGTAAAATCAAATGTTTACAGCAATAAAATTTAATACACATAGATTAATGTTTAAAAATAGGGCATGTAATGGGACATTAAATGATACCCCGCCACGTTATAATATCAAAAGTTCATAAAATTTGATTTCAAAGTGGCCTTTCTCAAAAACTAGTTTTCGGATCAAGCTGGAAATTGAACTTGACCTGTATTTTATTGTACTCAATAGCTGTACAAAATATCATTTGAATGCCATAAAGCGTTTTGAAGTTATTGGTCGGAAACTCAAAATTTCATGAAATTTGATTTTTCAAAGTGGCCTATCTCGAAAACTATTTATTGGATCATGCTGGAAATCAAACTTGACCTGTATTTTATTGTACTAAACAGCTGTGCAAAATATCATTCAAATCCTTTGACGCGTTTTCAAGTTATTGGTCGGAAACTCAAAATTTCATGAAATTTGATTTTTCAAAGTGGCCTATCTCGAAAACTATTTTTTGGATCATGCTGGAAATCGAACTTGACCTGTATTTTATTGTACTAAACAGCTGTGCAAAATATCATTCAAATCCTTTGACGCGTTTTCAAGTTATTGGTCGGAAACCTTCGGGGGACGGACAGACAGACGGCCGGACAGACGGACGGACGGACAGACACCGAAAAAAACTGAGGGTATAACATAATACCCTGCCACTTCGTGTGGCGGGGTATAAAAAATGAAAATTCTTTATTTTTGTCTTTCACTGGTTGACTGTTTTAGTTAATGGCGTTTTATGTCAGTAGCTTTTGCCTAAAATAGTTTAATTTTTTTGGAAAAGTGCCAGAAAATTATCTGCCTTCATATTCATGGAAATTAATCGACACAAATGCTAAACAGGGTAGGGGAAAGGGTGTGATTTAAAGGAGGAATAATTACCAAAAAAACAAAATTCACATGGTATTTTCATAAAAATAACCTAAAATAGCAATCTTATGAAACAAGACCAATCGATGTCTGGCCCTGCGTCATACGGCAAAACGTTGAACCCTGTATGTTCTAGGCCCAATATGGACAGTCAAAGTATTTTGACACTTGCATCCTATGGTGGACTTACAAAGCATATTTGTCACATGCCACCCAATATTGTAAAAATAGACAAAAAAATTAGTTTCTATTTTTTTCCCCTTTTGGTCCCCTTATTGCTAAACAGAAAAGGTGGGTCAAGAAAATATTGTATCCAATATATGACCAAAATTAACTTGTTAAAAAAAAATTCTAAATTGGACCATGAATTAAAAATGTCACATTTTTGCCCCTTTTGGGCCCCTGGTTCCTAAACAAAAAGAGAAGGGACACCCAAAATCATCCCCACCCTTTAATTTATGGTGAGTAACACTACTGTAAAGTTTCATAGCATTTGGTCAACCAAAACAAGTTATTGTGGAAACAAATAAAAAAGTTGCTTTTTTGGCCCCTTAGTTTCTAAACGAAAAAAGAGGGGACACCCAAATTCAGCCCAACCCTTCCTTTTATGATGAGTAACATTACTGTAAAGTTTCTTAGCATTTGGTCAACCAGAACAAAAGTTATTGCGGAAACAAATAAAAAAGTCACTTTTTTGGTCCCTTTAGGGCCCCTAATTTCTAAACAAAAAAGGGGGGGGGGACACCCAAAATCAGCCCAACCCTTCCTTTTATGGTAAGTAACATTACTGCAAAGTTTCATAGCATTTGGTCAACCAGAACAAAAGTTATTGTGGATAAAAATTAAAAAGTCGCTTTTTTGGCCCCTTTTGGGCCCCTAATTTCTAAACGAAATTATAAAATGACCCCAAAAGGGGAGGTGCACATCTTCAATATATCTGTAATCACTGTGTAAAATTTCAGAAAGATCTAGTGTTTGGTTTTTGAGATACAGATTACACAAGACAGGCACCCCATAGCGGGACGGACGGACAGACGGACGGACGGACGGAGTGACCCGACTACTAGACCTGCTTTCGCCTTTGGCGACACAGGTAAAAATAGCAAACTTTCTTAGTTTAAGGTGGAACCCCCCCCTTCTGCCCTGCATCTGAGTCTGATACTGCTTTATGGCCATCTTCATCAAAAACCAATGACCCCAAAATTGGGAAGATTATCACACATTTTTGTAAGACACTGCAAGCAGAATCGATATTTAGTTTTAGGTTACATTTTATTAACCTGAGGATTGAGATGACTTTTTCTCTCCAGTTTGAGTCACCACAGCTGCCCCCTAGGTACACATCTCTGTAATCCTTCTCTGATAGACAGGTCTGTGAACAACCACTCTGACCAGATAATTCTGGAAACAAAAATAGAAAGAATTGATAAGAAAAACAAACACGTGACAGGAATCTATCAAAACAGCTTAAGCCCTAATTAATAAAGGTAATAACAAATTACCGAACTTGGAAGATCAAGCAAAATGTCACAGAGAGACATTTATTTTTTATTTTGTTCTGCATAATAAGGCCTTTAAAACTAAAAACTTATAATTTCTACATTTGAGGAAATCTTCAGACTAATTATTTTTGCTCTATCATACCTGAATGTAAACATGCACATCTCCATACAATATAATGTAAACTTTCATCACATTCCATCAAGTGATTTGGGAGTTAGCACTGATTTTCACGGCTTAAGAGGACAGACAGACAGAATTGAATACTTGCTAGAACATGAAATTACTTTTGAATAAAAGATAAAAAAACACCGGGTTTCTTTCCTTGTACTGCACATGGTCGATATCCTCGGTGCTGGATTTGGCTTTCATGTTTTGGTCTAGAGTACTTTTTGTTCAATATTCTATGCTTTCGACCTTCCAATGTTTCAATTCAAATGCTGCTGATGAGAGGTTACTCCTTGAAATATGCATATACAGCATAACCAAACTACCAGTTTTTCATACCTGTTTTGGTATGTGTATTATAAAAATACATGAATCCAACTTACTGTTGAGAAAACTGGAGATCAGTGCTGCAATTTTCTTTGAAAGTGTTGTCTGCTACAAGAAAAAAAATAAGGATTCAATTAGAAAACTATTTTCTCAACATATGTGCTCGATATGATAAATTAATAGATTTCTCAATGATAATGCTCTAAAATTGCTAAAAATCTCAATATTTCATGAAATAATGATTTTTAGCCCAGAAGCCACCAAGATTTGAAATACTGTGTAAATGTAACTGTTGTGTTACATACATATGTTGTTATGTATACTAATCATAAAAAAACATTTATTTTTAGTTTTAAGACTAAAGATTATGTATGCCATTGTTCTTTGAACTAGGAGACTGACGTTCTTTTTGTCCAGTTTGTGAGTGATTATCAATAAAGTCCTTCAAAATGATATTTGCTACTTATAATATCACTAACTTTTCATATATGAAATTTAATGAATATGGGTATAAAATTAATATTGTTCAAAGCTATTTTATGTGTCCTCTTTTAAACATGGAAGTGACCTATGAGTTTGATGTTACATATAATGGAAGAATACTGACATACTGATGTATATTCTTTTATGCTTTCCAGTGGCAGAATTAGTGGACAAGGGGCACGGGCCCCATTCAGATGAAAAATTATGTACAGTGAATCCTCTCTAAGCAAGCCACTACTGGGACAATATAAAATGGCATGTCTAAAGGAAAATTTACATATACTTGTAACACTCGTTTGATGATATCTTTTTAAATGGCCACTTTAAAGGGGGGTGATCAGTTTTTAGGGGGTCCAGTTTAGAGAAGATAATCACTGAAGCACGACAAATTCTGGGCTCCTCTTTGATCAGTTAATTGGTCCCCCTTTAACTAAATGTCACAATCTGCCTTTGCTTTCCAATAACTTACATGGGCTTGGCTCTCTACCATAATGCAGCAGAAATCTTCGAAGCAGTACCTAGAAGGTTTGTCTTTCTTCCTTAACCACTTAGCATCCAGGTCTTTTCCAGTGCAGCTCTTGTAGGCAAGCTTTAGCTGAAATAAAGCAAATGACATTATCATTTTTTTTATCAAAACAATATAATCGAACATTATAAATATCAAATTCAATTTTCAATCAATAAATAGGAATACTCCAAAAGTGTATGGACTCAGAAGCGGTTAAAAAATTCCTAGGAAAATTATGCAGAAAATGCATACAAGTCCCTAACATACTGATTTTTTGTTAAGCAGATATTTGACATGACTCTACCTTCTTGAACTTGTTTAATTCATCATGTTCATATTCTAACAGGGATCCATAAATCAAACCTATATGTGGACCAAAAAGTTGACCAAGAAGAAATTGTTGTTTAGAAACTGTACCTGCTAAAACATTTTTTTTTTTCACATCACTAGTTATTCGATTTAAAGATTTTCAACTTTTGTACACAACTTTGGGATTTGAACATCCTTTTGTTATTTTTATTCTTTTTATAGAAATACATGTACAACAAACCTCTTGAGGTGTAAGTCTCTGATTCTCTATTGTTGAACCTTCACTGTTCATTGAGTTAAAAGCTTCTCTCATCTGTCTAAAAATAAATATAAACAAATGTAATAACTTTTGAAATTATATTTCAAGCAAATTTAAAGTTCTATTTGTCCAAGTTGGTGGATTTTATTATTATTTTCTACTTTGAAAAAACTTTGTTATGCATTTTTATTTCACATTTAAATGTTTTCTATGAAGTAAAAAAAAATGATCTATTCATGTGGTAACAATAAGAATAGAACATGTTACAGATATTTAACTATAGTAATAGTAGTACCAACAGTTTGCAGATACAATGATATTGATCTATTAATATTTTTGAAACAGCTTACAACAATGTCTCTCCCACTGGAATGTGACCAAGAACAACAGGCTGGGCTCCATGCTGCACATTTAAATCTTGTACTCTAAGACCCTGTAACACATTATGTTAAAGTCCTTTACTATTTGTTTATGTTTACTATTGGATTATTTACATGAACAGTCTATATTTTTAACAACACTAGTACCTTTGACAAAATTTGAAATTTTCCACTGAGGATTCATTCATTATACCCCCCACTTCAAAAGTGGGGGGTATATAGTGATAGGGGTGTCCGTCCGTCCTTCCGTCCGTCCTTCCGTTACACTTCAGGGTACCCATCTCTTATCCGCTACTCCTCCTAAACCCCTTGGTGGATTTTCATGAAACTTACACACAATCTTTGTGACATAATGTAGATGTGCACCTACTATTTTAAAATTTGATCAGAATGATTTTTGGGGTTTCCCATAGCAAAACATGGACTTAGCCATTCAACTTCATTGGGGTACCCATCTCTTATCCGCAACTGCTCCTAAACCCCTTGATGGATTTTCATGAAACTTACACACAATCTTTGTGACATAATGTAGATGTGCACCTACTATTTTAAAATTTGATCAGAATGATTTTTGGGGTTTCCCATACCAAAACATGGACTTAGCCATTAGGCTACATGGGGGTACCCATCTCTTATCCGCAACTCCTCCTAAACCCCTTGATGGATTTTCATGAAACTTACACACAATTGTTGTGGCATAATGTAGATGTGCATCTACTATTTTAAAATTTGATCAGAATGATTTTATGGGTTTCCCATAGCAAAACATGGACTTAGCCATTCGACTACATGGGGGTACCCTTCTCTTATCCACAACTTGTCCTAAACCCCTTGGTGGATTTTCATGAAACTTACACACAATCTTTGTGACATAATGTAGATGTGCACCTACTATTTTAAAATTTGATCAGAATGATTTTTGGGGTTTCCCATAGCAAAACATGGACTTAGCCATTCGGCTACATGGGGGTACCCATCTCTTATCCGCAACTCCTCCTAAACCCCTTGATGGATTTTCATGAAACTTACACACAATTGTTGTGGCATAATGTAGATGTGCATCTACTATTTTAAAATTTGATCAGAATGATTTTATGGGTTTCCCATAGCAAAACATGGACTTAGCCATTCGACTACATGGGGGTACCCATCTCTTATCTGCAACTCCTCCTAAACCCCTTGATGGATTTTCATGAAACTTACACACAATTTTTGTGGCATAATGTAGATGTGCATCTACTATTTTAAAATTTTATCTGATTAATTTTTTTGGGGGGTGGGGGGTATTTATTTGTGAGCTGCGGCTCACAGTTTTTCTAGTTTTTCTTTGTATCTGTTTTGTTGTTTCCCCATAAGGACAAATAAAAATGTATGACATACCGTATTTTCCGGTGTATAAGCCGCTATTTTTTTCTGAAAAGTTCTGGGTGCGGTTTGTACACCGGTGCGCTTAATCTGTGTATTTTTTTTAAAAAATTTCAGGTGGACCAGTGTGAAAACATCGATGTTTTCCAGCAAAGACTTCATCTGGGTCATTACCAAACTACTGCAATTTCTATTTCAGCTTTATTCATGTGATGTTTTGTTTGTTATTTTATGAAATAAAAGTTAATACCCTCGAATGTGTTTGTTTATTATGTATTTCAGTTGTTTCGATCATCATCCATTTTTATTTTGATTACGTAATCAGACAGAGGTGTGCCTAAAATATGGAATTTATATAATAAATAAAATGCATGCTGTCCCTTTCCTTTCTCTTTCAATGATTTATATTAAATATCTTTGTGCTTAATATACCCTTTTCTATGTTGGTAATGTCCACATTATCACCCTGGCAAGTAATATTTACATATTATGGACAGATGTGTTCATTTTCTCCCTACTTTTGAAGAGAGTTTTGTTTATTTTCTCCCTACAAGTTTATAGACTATTTTCCCCTTTAATTCAAGAACAACTAATCCTTTTGTCACTATTCTAGCTATTTTAGAGCAAACATATATCATTTTATAAAATTTATTCAGTTAAAACTCGTGTGCAGGAAAATTAAAGAAAAACAACCTTTGACCTGTTGACATCGATCTACACAAGACAAGTACACACCGTTTCATGTGTATTTTTACCAAGTGAATATCATGGATTTGTTTGATCAAGGAACCATTTGTTCTTATGATTTTTATTTAATAAATAGTTAATAAATAATCAAGGACACACAAAAAATCTATAATTATAGATTGGACACATTCCTATGCACAGGTATGCCATTTTGATTTTCTTTTATATTCCACCACGTGGTCAAGCTTGTAGCTAACTAATGATTAATCACACAAACAGAACTTGAGTAATTATAACCAAAACATATATATCAAGGTTAATAAACTTTACTTTAATTGCAATCAAAACAATAACTGGAGAATCAGGTTGCCGACAAACGATTTAAATGTCAATCATAGCACCTGTCAAGTGTCATACACTAATTTGCATTTTACCGATATATACACTTATACAGTCAAAATCAATAACAATAAGTCAACACACAAGCTGTATTTATTCATTTTTATTAAAATCAAACACAATTTTATTTATAAATCAAAAATAAATAACAATATAAAAGGAAATGATCTTCAACGACATCGGGAGTCTTTGTGCTGAAAACGAAATAAACGTGACAAAAATCATTCAATATACGTTATAAGACTGAAGAAAGGGGTGCGTTTAATACTCAGGTGCGCTTTATTAATGGATAAAATCAGATATTTCCCTGAAAATCGGCCCTGCGCCTTAAAGTCCGGAGCGCTTTATTCTCCGGAAAATACGGTAATGTCTGTTTAGGGTTTAGGGATTCTCTATCTACCCTAGCCCATTTTATAATGAAAGAACCTTAGTGAGCACCCTCACATACCCCACACATCCACATAATGGACAGAGAATGTCTTTTTAGAGTTAGGAATAAAAAAGTCAGAGTTGTTGTCTTTCCAAGTCGGCTTGTTTAACAGGAAAAAAATGGGTCAAAGACAGAAATGGCCAGATTTTGTTAAACAGGAAGTAGATGAGCAACAGACCTGAAATCGAATTCCACTTTATGGGACCCCACCCTGATGCTGTATACCAAATATCAAATGGCTGTGTTTAGGAGTTGCTGAGAAAACTGTTAGGAAAGTTTTTTCCCCGCCCGCCGGACATTCACCATTTTATAACCCGGATTTTCACTAATGAAATCCGGCCAAAAAAATGAGTGACAGACCTGAAATTGTATCCCATCATATGGGACTCCTACCTTAAGCTACGTACAAAATATCAAAAGCCTATGATAAATAGTTGCTGAGAAATCTGTGACGAAAATTTTCACATTTTCACCCCTGAAAATTAAGTGAAAAAAATCTAAGTCGGCTCGTTTAACAGGAAGTAGCTGATTGACAGACCTGAAAATGTATCCCACTATATGGGACCCCTACCTGAAGCTACATACCAAATATTAAAAGCCTACAATTAATAGTTGCTGAGAAATCTGTGACGAAAATTTTCACCCCTGAAAATTAAGTGAAGAAAATCTAAGTCGGCTCGTTTAACAGGAAGTAGCTAATCGACGGACCTGAAAATGTATCCCACCATATGGACCCCCACCTGAAGCTACATACCAAATATTAAAAGCCTTCAATTAATAGTTGCTGAGAAATCTGTTACGAAAATTGACAACCCTGAAAATTTAGTGAAAAAAGTGCAAGTCGGCTCTTTAAACAGGAAGTAGATGATCGACAGACCTGAAAACGTATCCAACCATATGGGACCCCAACCTGAAGCTACATATCAGATATCAAAAGCCTAGGATTAATAATAGCTGAGATATCTGTTACGAAAATTTTGATCACGGACAGACGGACGGACGGACCAGTCAAAAACATTATACCCTGCGCAACTTCTTTGCGTGGGGTATAATTATTTTAAGGCAAAATGTTGTGAAAAGTTGTTTGTAATTTTGACCCCCCCTAGTGCTCTATATAAAATGATTTTGCCTATCTACCTATTCTTCCTTCTTAAAGAATGAAACCCTTAACAAACATATATTTTGTATTGGCCTAAGGGCTATTTCAGAATTAATTGTATGGGAGATCGGAAGGCACTTTAATTAAAATTTTATGGGTGGTGGTATTTTTAGATATTTCTCTAATGCATCATAAAGAAATAAAGAAAGAATGTGTCCATGGGACACAGATGCCCCCGCTGGCCCCAAACAGGAAGTAGATTTCTGACAGGTCTGAAAATAGCTTAGGACATACAGTTTGTCATACTGATCCATCCTACCAAGTTTCAAAACATTCTGGTATACAGTTCCTGAGAAAAGCTTGACGGAAATTTTCATATAATGTTCACATCAGCCTAAGTCCCAAACAAGAAGTAGATGTCCAACAGGTCTCAAAATCGCTAAGGACGCATAATTTGTCATACTCAACAATCCTACAAAGTTTCAAATCATTCTGGTATACAGTTCCTGAGAAAAACTTGACAGAAATTTCATGTTCATATACTTTAAAATTTGCCTAAGTCCCAAACAGGAAGTAGATGTCCGACAGGTCTCAAAATCGCTTAGGACGTATAGTTTGTCATACTGAACCATCCTACCAAGTTTCAAATCATTCTCATGTACAGTTCCTGAGAAAATCTTGACGGAAATTTCCATAGTCATGTTCACATATTTTAAAATTGGCCTAAGTCCCAAACAGGAAGTAGATGTCTGACAGGTCTCAAAATCGCTTAGGACGTATAGTTTGTCATACTGAACCATCCTACCAAGTTTCAAATCATTCTCATGTATGGTTCCTGAGAAAAGCTTGACGGAAATTTGTACGTACGTACGTACGTACGGACGGACATGAGTAAAACTTAATGCCCCCCGACATATTGTCGCGGGGGCATAAAAATAAAGAAGGAATGTGTCCATGGGACACGGATGCCCCCGCTAGGCCCCAAACAGGAAGTAGATGTCAGACATGAAAGTCGCTTAGGACATACAATTTGTCATACTGAACCATCCTACCAAGTTTCAAATCATTCTCATGTATGGTTCCTGAGAAAATCTTGACGGAAATTTTCAAGTCATGTTCACATATTTTCCAATCGGCCTAAGTCCCAAACAGGAAGTAGATGTCCGACAGATCTCAAAATCGCTTAGGACGTACTGTTTATCATACTGAATCAACCTACCAAGTTTCAAGTCATTCTCATGTACGGTTGCTGAGAAAAGCTTGACGGAAATTTTCATAGTCATGTTCACATATTTTCACATGGCCTAAGTCCCAAACAGGAAGTAGATGTCAGACAGGTCTCAAAATCGCTTAGGACGTACTGTTTGTCATACTGAACCATCCTACCAAGTTTCAAGTCATTCTCATGTACTGTTGTTGAGAAAAGCTTGACGGAAATTTTCATAGTCATGTTCACATATTTTCACATGGCCTAAGTCCCAAACAGGAAGTAGATGTCCGACAGGTCTCAAAATCGCTTAGGACGTACTGTTTGTCATACTGAACCATCCTACCAAGTTTCAAGTCATTCTCATGTACGGTTGCTGAGAAAAGCTTGACGGAAATTCGTACGGACGGACATGAGTAAAACTTAATGCCCCCCGACATGTCGTCGCGGGGGCATAAAAATTATGCATGGTGGGTATAAAAAAAAAGTGCCTTCCGACCCCCCCCATTACATTTATTTCTGGAATAGCCCTGATGATAAAACATTTCATTTGATTTTTTGATTTTTTGTTTGTTTGATTTTTTTTGGTAATGCCTGTTACTCACAAACGAAAAAGAACATCATTGCATTTTACCTGTTTGAAAGGGACATGAAAAGAGTTTTTTTTTTAGATGAAATTAACTCCACTGACTCTAATACTACATGTACCTGATTAAGAACAATTTCTGTACATTTTAAAGCTGTATTGAGATCTGTGAATACTGGGACGGAATTTCTTTCTACTAAATCTTCTAAAATTCTACGACCTCTGGCAAGGTCATTCTTCTCTCTAAATCAGAGAAATGTTTAATTTAACAACATTAAATTCATAAATTCTTGCTTCTCATGCATACACTAAAAGCAAAATGTAAATGGACAAATCAAATTATTTTAAACTGTGAAGGAATCAATGTTTTAATGATAGGATAGACCGTGAATGTTGTTTATTAAATTAGGAAAACTTTAACATATTTGTACCAACTGTCACATGTGCATATCAGGTCTATTTTCAAGATGTCTAGGACACTTCCAGCAGTTTCATTACAACAAAATCACAAACGGTAAGTGATAAAAGATCTCTGGGGGGCACTTCCTATATAGAAGAAATAGGACATGCCACTGGAATAGGTACAATTTTTCAAGTTGAGAATATGTAATAAGATCGGGAAAACAAACATAGAATATATGTTAAGGTCAATAATATTAACTTGCTGATTATATGACAAGCCAGACCAGGAAATGTTTACTTCTTTTCCAACACAGGTGTATTCATACATGTGTAAAAGTATGTGCTAATTGGCTAAAACATCTTTGAATAGCTATAAATAATTAAATTATATCTATTTTTATCTTCAGTTCTCAGCATCAATTATAGGTAAGGATGCTTTTTTTTTTAGCAAAAATATATTATAAGGTATCTAATTTTAAAATTCAAATATATGAAAAGGGTGGAGTTTCAAAATCTCAGCAGCACCTCCCTATCCATAAAGTATAGTAGTGGTCCCCCTGAGTAAAAGATAAACTGCTTGTACTTAACCAATTGTTAAACTAAGACATCATTAACCATTGTTGCAAAGTATCACAACTGGAGTTCCACTTACCTTTCAGTGAAAGCATTGTTACATTCCAAATCCTTGTCTCCTAAATCAGTAAGGACCAGTATAACCTGCTTTTTCGTGGCTGAAAAAATATAGAACATAAAACTGTCTTAGAAATAAACTCCTGAGTCAATGTAGACCTATCTCAATATTTCATAGAATTCTTATTGTATTTTAAAGAAAACTTTCCAAATTTATGTAGACCTTCTCAGTTTTATATAGCATTTGTCTGTGGTGCACTGTTTGTTTCTTTCACTGATAAAATAGTCTAAAAGATGTTGGGGCATATATACAGATATAACAGGTCCCTGTGTCTTAGATTAGTGAAAACCTTCAGAAGAACATGATTTTGGGTGGCTTAGAAAAAGATACTAGATCACTAAGTCAAATTTTAAATTATTTATGGGGTATGAATGTAACCGTCTTTTTTGTTGTCAAATTCATAGCTAAATAATGCTAGAAAACTAGCCCAGACACTAGCTTTACAAAGCATTAAATTACATGTGTGAGATCCTTTTCTTTGTAAGCAGGACACCTACATGTATCCACCCTATTCTTTAAGAAATATCCTAAACAATTGACACTACAAAAACATCAGTACCTGCTGCCAGGGAGCCCCTAGTAGAGTCACATGTCAAATATCAAGGGGTTGTGATTAGTAGTTACTGAAAAAAAAATGTTACAGACAGAGCAAAATCTGTATAATAAACGTACCAACAAGATAAGCCACTTCTATCAATGAAGAGATGCCTCTGGTCTCCTTATCAATTACAAAGAACATTACATCAGCACTCTACAAAAGAGAGATGTAAACAACCATGTCAAAGGAAACAGCACAGACAAGTTCCAATGCTAAATAGGCCTAAAACTTTAATTTTAAGAAATCATCTTTAAAAACATCAGTAGATACAAATAAACATTGCTTTATTGTTTTTTAAAGATAGAATCTTCGATTTTGGTAACATTTCTACACATGTAAGAATATTTTTTCATTTACTTGAAGTATTTACAGTTTATAGAGATATTATTGTTTTGATGATCACATAATCTCTTTTGAATAAGTCTAGGGGCAGCAAACCAGTTTGACTCACAAACTGGTAAAGTCACGTGATAATTTCTGTGTAATTGAGGAATTGTCCGGAAAAGCAATGAAGTTGAAAATCACGTATTGCATTTTGAATGGCATTCTATTATGAAAAAAAGCTACAAAAATGTAATACATAAAGAACAGTGAATTTCTAGATATCCGGAAAAAGGGTGTGAGTTAATGATATCACATAAAACAACTAGTCGAAGCAGCCACGCTGCATATCCCTGCGCTAGTCTGGTGTTTGATAGTATAAGGGCGAATAATTAAAAGAAATAAACTATGACTATAATGAGCATTACTAGTACTATCAAATGTATATGTATTAATATGAGACGTTTCCCTGGTAGTGGGAGTGATAGCAATGTAAAGAATTACGCATGACGAAGGAATAATGTGCCCTAAGGCCACATATGCAGTCCAGCCCCTAAGGGCATTATCAAAATTCCGAAACCTTTGGCAGAATCTACATCCATAGTGCAACTACTGAGCCAAGTTTCAGTTCTGTATTCAAAATAACCTGGGAGGAGTTGCATGACGAAGGAATAATGTGCCCTTAGGCTACATATGCAGCCCAGCCCCTAGGGGCATTATCAAAATTCCGAAACTTTGGCAGAATCTACATCCATAGTGCAACTACTGAGCCAAGTTTCAGTTCTGTATTCCAAATAACCTGGGAGGAGTTGCATGACGAAGGAATAATGTGCCCTTAGGCTACCTATGCAGCCCAGCCCCTAGGGGCATTATCAAAATTCCGAAACCTTCGGCAGAATCTACATCCATAGTGCAACTACTGAGCCAAGTTTCAGTTCTGTATTCCAAATAACCTAGGAGGAGTTGCGTGACGAAGTAATATTGTGTCCCTAGGCTACCTATGCAGCCCAGGCCCTAGGGGCATTATCAAAATTCCAAAATCTTCGACAGAATCTACATCCATAGTACAACTTCTGAGCCAAGTTTCAGTTTTGTATTCCAAATAACCTGGAAGGAGTTGCGTGACCAAGGAATATTGTGTCCCTAGGCTACCTATGCAGCCCAGCCCCTAGGGGCATTATCAAAATTTCGAAACCTTCGACAGAATCTACATCCATAGTACAACTACTGAGCCAAGTTTCAGTTCTGTATTCCAAATAACCTAGGAGGAGTTGCATGACGAAGGAATAATGTGCCCCTAGGCTACCTATGCAGCCCAGCCCCTAGGGACATTATCAAAATTCCGAAACCTTCGGCACAGTCCCCATCCACAATGCAATCAATATCTCAAGTTTCATCTTTCTACTCCCAGTGGTTACAGAGATTATCCTGGACATTAACGCCATACGTACGTACGTACATACGTACATCGAACAGCAAAACATAATCCCCGCGCTTTCGCTAGCGCAGGGATAATTACTTGTGCAATAAATTAATGTTCATCACACCTTACACGTATTATTAACATGAATTATCAGAAAAGTAACCAATGACAAATCAGCGCATGACCAAGGTGGAAAATAGACCAGCAACTGAGCCCAGCTTGTCACAAGAGACAATTATGGACAGGGTTGGCAAAAAAGCGGGAAATACTCATATTTCCCAGGACGGCGGGAAATACAGGGAATTCCCGGGAAATACTGGTAATTCCCGTCCATTGCTGGGAAATATGGATTGATCTTAAAAATTCTATATAACTAATACAAACTGTGATCATAAATTATTATTATATCAGTAGTGTTAGGAGAAAGAAATTAGTATTGGTTAAAAAGAGGGATAAAATCATTAATTTTTAGAAATTTCTCCAACAGTCCTCTTAACATTTTCTGTTGAAGAATCTTAATGCAATAGTCCCCTAATCATGAGTCATTTATGGCTTCATTGTTAAACAATAGATCCTGGTGTCAATTGTCACAGTGTTTATTGCTAAAACAACACCCCAATGGTCTTAGCTTGGGTGTCTAATTGCCTTATTTAAAGACATAATAAAAATAGTCAATTAAAGAAAGAAAACACCACAAATAGTAGATTTATATAAATCAGTAATTCTGATTCAACTCCTTGTATTTAGGACAATTACCATTTTACTAAAAAATCCTTTAGGACCATCTTTTTAAAATAACTTAACTCAATTTTGAAAATTACTTTATGACATTTGAAAAAGTAATCATATGTATTTTTAAAAGAGCAAAAGATGATAAAAGTGTCAAATCTTTATAAAATTGCCATGAAAAACCCCTATAAATTTGTATATTTCCCAGTATTTCCCACTTGTCAAAAAAATGGAGTATTTCCCAGGACGGGAATTCCCGGTAATTACCAGTGGGATTTACCGCCACTAGTATTTCCCGGCCAACCCTGATTATGGATCTTACAAAAAAGTTCTCAGTCCACAGAAAGATCAACATGCAGACTTTAAGTGGATAAACAGTGGTATTTTACAATTATCAGGAATAAAGGAGAAAACTGTCTTTAATTTTTGTAGTATACAATGTAGATATATACCTCCTTTGCCTGAGCTTCTAGTTCCACTAATTCTGGTCTCCAATTCTGTACTTGCTGCAATTAACAGAGTATCATTAAATTTCTAATACTTTACAGTGTAAAACATTCCAACAAAGTATCAATTGCAACTTTCATAACAAATTAATCATGTTTTTTTAAAGAAATTTTCCAATAAGCCATACAGAAATACTTCACACCCAATATCAGTTAAACTT
The DNA here is from genome assembly GCA_963971305.1 of Arcuatula senhousia. Classification (NCBI taxonomy): domain Eukaryota; kingdom Metazoa; phylum Mollusca; class Bivalvia; order Mytilida; family Mytilidae; genus Arcuatula; species Arcuatula senhousia. The sequence goes on along the minus strand of OZ020311.1, from coordinate 6,676,149 downwards.
GTGTTTTTGTTTTAATTTTGTTAAATTTCTGTATTTATTGACATTTACATCTAAATCAACCTTTGTGTGGTTTTTTTTTACCGTGGCTTCACTATTATTCGTGGGGTATCAATTTTCATGGTATTTGTGGGTGGTCTGGACCCACGAAATGTGATATCCCATGAAAAGGAAATTTAATATTAATATGTATGCTGGAGATCACAGAACCATGAATTTAAGAATCTACTGGTCCTTTTTAATCAAACCATGAAATAGGTATCCATGAAAATGATAAATGATATGATAAATGTAAATACCTACAGGATTATAGAAGGTTATGCCATGTTCTTTTAAGAAGGGTATTGCTACATCCTGTCTCCATGTTGTGGGGTTACACGAGCCTCCAAGAAACACTAAAATATTTCAAGACTTTATTAGTAATTAATTGTTTAAAATGAGTATGTAGGTTATTAAAGTTCAATTCAAAATTCTGTCTTTTTCCTTAAAAAGATTATGAATGTATAATAAATCTAGAGCTTATCAGACATTGTACTTAAATACAAAGGAATGATAGATTATATATAACAAGAATTGTATAGCAGGTAATTTTACGATTTGAAACTGAACTCAAAACAGGCATTTATAGTTTCAATGTCTTTATATCTTATGACGAAAATGAACAGTAAATGCATTTTTGTAAGTTTAAATGTCATGCTGCCGATACCCTCACATACATTAGAAAGATCTGTCAAAAGACAAAATTTGTCAGATTTATTAAAAAGGAAGTAGGTAAGGGACAGACTTGAAATCAAATCCTAAGTTATGGGACCCCACCATGATGCTGTATACCAAATATCAAGTAGCAATGATTAGTTGCTACTGAGAAAGCTTACAAAATATCTTTTCCACCCGCCAAATATTTATGTAATTCAGCCAAAAGTTAAAACCTCATAACAATTACCTGCTTTACAATATTATGCATGCATATGATATGTAGTACAAAATGTAATATTGAGTTCTCATTGCTTCTATTTTTTGGAAAAAACAACATTGACTGATAATGATCGCTGAAATTACAAAATAGATGACGCTTATGATTTACACGAATCTTGCATGGTAGATAGTTGGTGAAACAATCAACTGGATGTTTGTGGAAGTGATAAATGCAGAAAGGCAAAGGACACAGGAAAGAGTCCAATGAACACATACTCTTGTGGAAAAAAAAATGTTAACCAGAAAAGTACCCCCTTTGACCAAAAAAAAATTCAACTTACATTTCTACAAGTGAAGAAACAATTATAACATTTTGCAATTGGTTAAATGTGATAAACATCTTTAGATCTTTCCAAGTTATTATTGCCATTATGTTTGATAATTTACAAGACAAGTTTGGATAAAGAAAAATTTTCATTTCCAAAAAAAAATGGAGTGTTGCATAGTAATTTGACTATTTTAACACTATTTTCCCACATTTTTATCCCATTAAAAGGCCACCTGAAGCCCACTCTAATATGACATCAATAACTGTAAAAAGGTCTAATAATTATATCATACATGAATACATGTTATGGGGGCTCCCGCAGGATAGCAGTTGCAAGGTCACTTTTTAAACAAATATCGTAATTTTTGCTGTGAGAATTTCTTTTGCTGATTTTAATTTGCATTTATCTATATTCACAGATAACAATATTACACACTTTTTATGTGATTTTAATTTTGTGGTCAAGTGGCAACCCCAAAATAATGCAAAAATTAAATTGCCACAAAAATGACCAGTTACATGTTTGGCCAATCTTACAGCATCATATTCTCACTGAGGTGACACGTCATTTTAAATGAATTTGCAAGTAAGATAATTTTTAAACCAAAAAGAGGTTGGACATTTCCCCTTAAAAGTCTTCAGTTCACTTGTTGTTTAAAATCCCATGGGAGCCTCATAACTATTAGTCTAAGAGTGCAGTGTGTGATTATGGAGAAGAAAAAAGATCTAGAGTAACTATGACAACACAATGGTTACCTTGGAAATGAGTGTCTGAAAGTCAATTATACAACTTCATAAAAAAAAACATGACAATGTTTGCAATAGCCCTATAAAATAATATCCTAATCAGAAATTTTTTTGAAAAAATAATGATTATGTTTAAAATCTTAAGGACTGGACTTTCTAAAATATAAGTTAATTTTGAAAACTAATTTCGCTAGACTTGACAAAAGTGTCTCCCTATGATTTATACATGTGACATTTATTTTGCAGAAAGCATATTAAATAATTCAATATGAATAATGGACACTTATGTTTTATTATGAAAGCAAGCAATGATGAAATATTACAACAAATAATGATTTCTATAACAATGATATACATGTAAATGCAATTTCAAGATTCTAACTTCTTTCATGTTCATTTCCATGCAATATGAAATATAATGAATACAGATGGGTTTTTTGTTTACAAATGGGATGAAAAAACTATGGATGATGATACTAATGTGAAAAGCATAAAAATTATACATTGTGTCCTGCTAATTAATTAATTTTTCATGACAATTCTAAATGCAGACAACTAAATTTTTGCATGAAAGTTACACTAATATGCATGTAAGTATACAATACATTGGCATTTTTGTATGAATTTGATGGCAGTCTTTGAATGGGATACAAAATAAATATGAAACTTGCTCACTGATCTGCCATATAGTCGTTTTAATAATTCCTTCCCCATGTAAGCTGAGTTGAATTTTTACACATGCTATCTTTGAATGAACTAGGGTATCATCCAAAAGTAGTGACTTTCTGATTAAATCAATTAAGTTTGTAATTGGACAATTTAAGATCTTAACTAGCAACAGGTGTGTTATGACGTGGCATTAAATAAAAGTCGTAGTAAAATTTCTAAATTCTTAATTGTACTTAAAGAGTTTGTCAATGGAAACTTTCGATTAATACAAACATAGAATGGGGAAGGTATTATTGCAAGGACCCTAATGTTGTTCTAATTTGAAACATTGAAAAATTATCAAAATGATATGAATCTAAATCAAACCTCTTTTCTTCCATTTGATACTATCAGACTCTGGTCTTTTATCCCTATACTGACTTTTAGGCTTTGGGCTTACAACATTTCCACTGAAAAAAAAGATTATAAGTTCAAAAGTGCAAATAAAAGTTAAATCATATGATTTAACTGGCCATTTTGATAGGTTGTTTCTAAGTAAACCAACAAACTTTCCCGGCTACAAACTTTCACGGTTTCATTACATTGGAAGTTTTCACGAAGACAAACATTTGCGGTTTTCGAGATTCGTTTAATGAATATAACTCCTCAGTGACTACAAACTTTCGCGGATGTAAAGTGCTCACGAATCCCTTGAACATTTGTCGCACACGAAAGTTAATTGGTTTACAGTATTTGATTTTTTTTATTTGCTAGAATTTTACTAAAACAGTACAAACCATGTAAATCTAAAAAAAAAACATTTCTTTATCAATATTAAAAAAATGGTGGCAAAAAAATAATGGAAACAGTCTGTTGTTTTAATCTTCTGCAGTGGGAAGAAATGTTTTATTTCATGAAAATTTTATAAACTTTCAGTATTATAAATGTACAATTTCTATTTTCATGCATAATACTAGGTAATATTGATTTTTGATCAATGTTGATCAACAGTTTCTTTCAACTGCTATTTATAAAAGAAACTGGAAGACTGCAAGCCACAGCTAACAAATAAATACACCCTGTCCCTTCTAGAGAAATCCAACAGATCAAATTTTATAATACTAAGCAGATGCACATCTACATTACATGTATGTCACAAAGATTGTGTGAAAGTTTCATGAAAATCCCATGAGGGGTTTAGGTGGACTTGCCGATAAAAGTTTGGTACCCACATGTCATCCAATGGCAATGATCATATTTTGCTTTGGAAAACTCTTAATATCAATCTTATCAAAATTTAGAATTGAAGATGCACATCTACATTATGTCACAATGATTGTGTGAAAGTGTCGTGAAAATCCATTTAGGGATTAAGGAGTAGTGGATAATAGATGGGTACTGTAAACCGGGAAATTTTCGCGGCAGTTTTATTTTCGCGATTTTCGCCTTGACATTGTTAGCGCGAAAATTAAACAGCGGGAATATGTTTGCCTTCCATTGTAGTCTATGGACAATAATTTTTCAACGCGAAATTAAAACTGCGCAAACTAATGTTTTTCCGTACAACCGCGAAAGAAAGACTGCGCGAAAATTTCCAGGTTTACAGTATCCAGATGTGTAACAGAAGGACAGACCGATGGACACCCCTTTTCTTAAATACACCTCCACTTTAAAAGCTGTGGTATAACAATAAACATTGATGCTTAAAATTTTGTTCTTTGTACTTCTCAATTAATGACTGATATTTTAAAGGCATATTGTCTACGAAAAAATATTTTTTTGTAAAACCAAAAAATTGTCGTCAGACTATTCGTTTTGTTTATTTAGAAAGATACAAACTTTCAAAATACCACTAGGGTTCTTTATTACTTCAAAAATTGAAAAATAAATAATATTTGTAAAGCTTTACAAAAATTCATATTCATGAGATGTAGATGAGCTGTAAGCATGCGCACTATACTTTCTTTGATTGAAAACTTCAATAGTTCTTGCACGTGGTGCATAATCTGTTTCTCGAAGTTTTAGCTCGGAAGAAAATTTAAACGGCAACCGAATATTAGAGCTACTTAATGAATAAAACTGACAATTATTGCCTGTATTAATTTTTGAATGTTATTTAAAAGGTAAACACGAAAAATATCGGTATTTTTTCAACATATCAATGTATTCGGGGAAAAAACTCGAGATTCCGCTTAGTGTCCGTGTAAAAACTACTCAGTCTAAATCTGTGTCAATGTGACGTAGTGCAGGTAAATAAAATATCAATCAATATTGTCGAGCTATTTTGATCAAAATAAACTACTTTTGAGGCAAAATTTGTAGCAAATTTGTTTTTCAATATTCATTTTATTGCATTTCGGTCTAATTGACACAAAAAAATTGAGGGGTAAAAAAAATGAGTTTGCCGTAGACAATATGCCTTTAATATGCTAATTACTTTTCCTGATAGTGAATTCTCAGTTCTGTAACTAGGATACAAAATTCTCCAAAAGTCACATGGTCTGGCTCACATGGGCTTCCATACTCTACTGCACATTGTACCATCTCAAAAACTGAAATTGAAAGTTCAAGTTGTTTGTTTAATTTCCAGCCTATGATCACACTTATTTGTATGATAAATGCAAACAGTATCATTTTTCATTGCATATATTTAGATCATTTCAACTTAGCCGTAACTTTTAAGGCTTCATGGTAACTTTCATGTCATCTAATTTTGTATAGATTAAACAACTTTTAGATTGAGAGTACTTGTCATTTTTTTTTTAAATCTACAGCATGATTTGTGTTCACTGTACAACCTACAATATAGATTCTTGTGAGTGAATTATGGTTGATAGATTCAGGTTAAGTGATTCATATAAAAATATTTCAACTGAATGTCATACTCTGTGATTTTGATGGGAAGAGACTGACATCATTGAATGCTTTCCTCAGTTTACACAATGGGATTCTACCATTACCATCATCATATAGCTGGAATACATCATAAAGGTCCCTGTAATTGTACAAAAAATAAAATATAACAAGGAAATGTGTCAAGATGACACTGATGCCCCGCTGGCAAATAAAATAAAACTGTTATTTTTACCAAATTTGCTAAGTCCAAGGGCCCTAATTTGGGTCAAAATCAGTGGACCCGAACGAAACTCGAACTTGATCTGTAACTCATCATGGTAGACTAACATACCAAAAATCTTTTGAATATATGCAAGGATGTGGAAAAAAAGTGCGGAAAACTTTTTTTTTACAAAATTTGCTAAGTTCAAGGGCCATAATTTAGGTCAAAATCAGTGGACCGGAACGAAACTCGAACTTGACCTGTAACTCATCATGGTAGACTCACATACCAAAAATCTTTTGAATATATGCAAGGATGTGGAAAAAAAGTGCGGAAAACTTATTTTTACAAAATTTGCTAAGTTCAAGGGCCGTAATTTAGGTCAAAATCTGTGGACCGGAACGAAACTCGAACTTGACCTGTAACTCATCATGGTAGACTCACATACCAAAAATCTTTTGAATATATGCAAGGATGTCGAAAAAAAGTGCGGAAAACTAAAGTGTGACGGACGGACGGACGGAAGGATGGACGGACGAACGGACCGAAAAAACTATATGCCCCCCAACAAAGTTGGCAGGGCATAAATGCCCCCCAAAAAAGTTGGCGGGGCATAAAAATTTCCCTGTATTAACCAAACAAAAACAAGATTGCTACGTGTAGCCATGTGTCCCCCGTCGCCGCATGAAAGTTGTGTGGTATGTAAATTCGATCGATATATTCTCTGAGAAATGATAGATATTGGTTGTTTTGGGGACAAAATCATTCAGTCAAAACGAGGAAGGAAACCAGTGAATATGAAATATTTTTGACAAAGTCCCATTTTTTGGACCGGAAAATCACAAATTCGTAAATAACGCGAAAACTGTAAATATTGCTTCAAAATTTTTTTCCGTATTATTATAGTTTAAACATATTTATTTATCCTGGATTGGGAAACAAGCTTAATGCTTATGTAAATCCCTCTCCAGCTAGCAGTTTGCGAGTGTGGCCTTTGCAGCGGCCCCCATTGAGCCTACTCTTATCGAACTCTACAAAGGGGTCTTTAGCGTGCATGGGGTATTGCTCTCCACATACACGGGACGACCTTTTTCGTCCCTTCCGAAGGACTAGCATCGTTCCTTGAGACCATCCTCGCAAATGGTGTCAAGAGAGAGTCGGAAAATTGGTTCATGAAATTTTCACCCCGGACGAGGATCGAACGTATTATTATAGAGTACCTTTCGCTCTATCAGCCTACAAAATTTCCGAACTCTGTGCACCTAGGTAACCGAGATATTGAATGTCCTATATTTTGACCTTTCTTCCCTGTTTTCATGGAAACGGCCGCCATTTTGAAAATTTTAAATATGGGATGATCACCTACTAATAGTACCCTATCAGTGCGTAAAGTTTCAGCAACATCCGTTCAGTAGTGTCTGAGGAGTTGCACCCACAAAAAACGTGACGGATGGAGACCATTACCAGGTCCCTCCGACGCGTTGCGGTGGGGGACAATTAATAGGCAAGTGTAGCTAAGCACTCAACTGTACAAGATCTGCCAAATGTCACATTGACTCCAGATGAGAAAAATTCCATTTTGCCAAGTATAAATTGTATGTGTATAAATATCACTAATTTATGAATGAGAGTGGTTTTATTTTTGAACTCCTTTTTGCTGATATGCATCTATACAATCAATAAGAAAAACATGCAGCTTTATTAGGAGAGGACAAGAACATGAAACAATATAATAAAATACTTGACAGAAAATTGCTTTCAAAAATACATTAATATTGTAGCAAAGCAGACCTCAAATTCTCACCATATATATACAATGTAAATTGTAGATAACAAGTAATACTGCAAGCTTACCCCCACTTTATACTGGACTCTGTAATGCCAAAAAAACTCAAGTATAATTATCTTCCCTCAATGACACCCGAGAGTGATGTAAATTCTTTATGCACATCTGCATATAATGTAGGTCCTTCTTGTAACGTTTCATCAAAATCCATTGAGCAGGTTAGGACAAGTTGCGCTTACAAAGTCTCCCATTAAATACTGTATTTAACAAGAGGCTCCCAGGAGCCTGAATAGCTCACCTGACATATGTGCCTGAAGTAAAGGCCATTAGGCAAAATCTATTTGACATTGAAAGGGTAATAAGTTCAAGAAGGAGTCATCTGACAATATGGTTAAACTTAATGTAGTAATGATTGTACAGAGTAATATTTTAGCAATTAAAACCTTTTAATAATTTTCTTTCCTTCAACATTCTTAGAGGAATAACCTCTATAATAAACATGATAAACAGTATTACAATCTTGACCATATTTCATATTTTGTAGATTATGATGTGCTTAACAATATGCAATTCACATTTCTTAAACATCTCATATATAGAGTTTAAGATATTGAGCTTAAAACATTTTTGTAAGTGCAAAATTCATAAACAATTTAAATGAAAGGGCAATAACTCCTACATGGGTTGTTGGATCTTCTTCAAAATTTCAGAGCTGGTAGATCTTGTGGTGCTGATCACTTTTGTTCTCAGTCAAAATTTTAAAAACCTGTCACAGTTTTTGAGTTATTTGCAAAAAACTGGGATTTTCCCCTACGTTCTATTTTTAGCGATGGCCGCCATGTTTAACCACCAATCAAAAATCCCCACACCTAATGCTAATAAACAACTATACCAAGTTTGGTTCCAAATTGGACTTAGGCCACACAGAATTAATTTCTTGTTCTTTGAATTTTGACTTTTAAAAAAAGGACAGGCGAGCGAAATTATTTTTATTAATTTTTTTTCTGAAAATCTGATTTTTAGGAGCGACTGATTTTTGTTTAGGCGAGCGACTTGTTTTTAAATTTTTAAAAAGTTTTTTTCTGGTTTTTAATGTAAAAGTGAGGCGAGCGAGCGATTATTTTTAATTTTGAAGAAAATAAGTGAAATATTAAAAAACTTCTATTTAAAGTATAACAAATGCTCATTCTCAATGGTTTATGGCTTTTCCAATTGATTAATATATTATTTAAGCAGGAAATAGTTGTCTTTAATTGTTTTTTTTTTCTCTGAAGAGTTGCTGTCTTGGCTTTTTATCAATAGCCACAAGCAGACCAAGAGAAAGTCAATTACACCAAACAAGTATGACTATGTCCCAAAATGTTGCTGGCAAGGCATAATTTTAAGATAAAATATTAAAAAAAAATAAACTTCTTATCATTATTCACAAAAAAACATATAACAACAATAACAATTTGTAAATATTTATTAAAAAAATATTACAAAACAATCCTTGGTCAATGGTGAATCGGATGTTCATAGATGGTGTCATTAATATCCCATTATTGTCCTTACACATAAGTTTGGGATTTTCTTTAATGTTTTCAATTTGAACAATGTTGTTTTTACATGTATAACTAAGGTCATCCGAGGAAAAATACCACAGGAACTTGAATCTATCAATAAAAGGGGTCGACCATACATCGTATATGGCATTCTTTGAATGTTATGAATGTATTTAAGAGTCTTCCATAATATAAAAAGTTCCATTTGACAAGCAATTGCCGTATTTTGTAACAATACTTTTACTTTGTGGCAACAGATTTCATTGTTTTCTTTGGAGTGTTTTGTTTGAGGGGAATGAAACGTAGTTTCAACCGTTTAAGTTTAACGTCTTTTATCCTGGATGTATCTCCAATATTGGAGCACTCAACTTAACTAACAAGCGATTAGACAAAACAGAGTCAAGTTTATAAGAGTACATGGTTGAAAATCGGCAATTTTTTGGTTGTTTACTTTTGCAAAAGACAAATATTTTTAAAAGGCGGAGATGAAAAAAAAATTTGAACACAACTTCCGGCTCCGGACGCGGGCGGGTTTCCGGTAAATGCGGGCGGAAGAAATTTATATTTTTTTCTTAAGGAAACAATTTCACATGCGGGCGGTCCGACGAACAAGTAATTAATTCGGCGTGGCCTTAATGTGTCAGAGGAGTTAACATTTTCAATGCAATGAGGAAATGCTGTGAAAATGCTAATTTTAACATTCTAAGGGCAATAACTTCTACAAGGAAAGGTCCTACAACATTGAACCTATTACAGATTTTATAGATCTTGATGTGTTTATCAACATGCAATTTAAATTTCTCAAATATCTTATACAGTTTTTAAGATATTGAACTTATTAGGTGCAAAATTAGCAAAAAAAATCACAAAAAGGGCAATAACTCCTACATGGGTTATTGGATCTTCTTCAAAATTTCAGAGCTGGTACATCTTGAGGTACTGATCACTTTTGCTCTCAGTCAAAATATAAAAATCTGTCACCGTTTTTAGTTTTGATGTTCTAAGGGCAATAACTCCTAAAAGGAAAGGTCCTACAATGATGACCTTATTACACATTTTGTAGATCTTGATGTGTTTAACAATATGCAATTTAAATTTCTCAAATATCTTGTATAGTTTTCAAGATATTGAGCTAAACAGGTGCAAAATTTGCAAAAAAATCCACAAAAAGGGCAAATAACTCCTAAATGGGTTGTTTGATTTTTGTTCAAAATTCCAGAGTAGGTAGATCTTGAGATGCTGATCACTTTCACACTGTCAGAATTTTGATTTCTGTAGCAATTTTTGAGTTTAGCAAAAAAATGCACTTTACACCTATGTTCTATTTTTAGCCACAGCGGCCATGTTTTACGACCAATCAAATATCCCTTCATCAGTTCTAAGCACAGAAAGCTAATGAACAACCATACCAAGTTTGGTTGCAATTGCACTTATGGTGTCAGAGGAATTAACCTTTTAAAAAGTTTACAGACGACGGATGGAAAGTGATGACAATAGCTCACCTGACCCAAAGGGTCAGGTGAGCTAAAAAGTGTAAGTCCAATTATCCCCCCTGAATAATATCGGAGAGCAATGAAAATTCTTGATGCACATGTTCATATGATGCACTTACTTCATGTAAAGTTTCACCAAAATCTGTTGAATGGTTTAGGAGAAGCGCTTACGAGGTATGTGGACAGACGGACGAACGAGGAGACAGGTAATTCCTTTATACCCCCAAAACTTTGTTTGCGGGGGTATTAGGCTTATTAGCAAATGATCAATTATAATTAATTATAATTATAATTTGTGAGCGGTATTTTTTTTAATTGAAAGTGTGGGTGTATACCTTGTCACGTTTCCCCAGTACTTATTACTGGTTTGAGAATCATTGCCATTCGAAGGACCTATCAAATTTGAAAATGTGCCTCCCATTGAAGCACAAAATCACATCTTTTCACATCTTTTAAATTTTTTTGAAAAAATAAAATTCCCAAATCTGAAGCGGAAGTATCAAAAAGATTGTAATCTCATAACGGATCCGGGAAGTCGATAATCGTAATCCGCATTTTTCTTATGTATTGGAAGTTAGATATGTTAATACGTGCAAATAAACAGTATGGAAGCGGTAAGTTGTTAACAAGACAAGTTTGTAAGTCATTGGATGACAAGAAATACTTTTTTGTTTGTTTGTTGAAAATTATTCAACAAATTGATTTCTGCCGACCTGCGACCTGAGGGCTTTTTAAGGGCGACTTCCGACCTACACTTCATAATATCGACCTATGCCAAAAAAACGACCTGCGACCTCCGCCAAAATATGCATTTTAAAAGCGACCTTGCGACCTGAGGGGGGTACCCTGCGGGAGCCCCTAGTATATTTTGTGGGTATACCTGAAAATTATCATAGGAATTGCAATTAACAATACTCTTGGGAAGCTTTTTAATCTAATATTAAATAATCGATTTGACAACTTTTTAACTTCTAATAAAATAATTCATGAGACACAAATAGGTTTTTCAAAAAAAACCAGAACTTCTGACCATATCTTTGTGTTGAGATGTATTGTTGAAAAATATTTAAAATTAGGAAATAAGAAATTGTATGCATGCTTTATAGATTTTCGTAAAGCCTTTGATACTGTTTTACATGTTGGTATTTTGTATAAACTGCAATTACATAATATAAACAGTTATTTTTACAATATATTAAAATCATTATACTCAGAAGATAGACTTTGTGTCAAAATAGATAATTATTTAACAAGATTTTTTACAGCAAAAGTTGGAGTCAGACAGGGCGATGTGTTAAGCCCTAATTTATTTAAATTTTTTATTAATGATCTACCCCCTCTCCTTGAAAGTGAATCAGACCAAGTTACATTAAATGATATCAAAATACCATGTTTACTATATGCAGATGACCTTGTGATTTTTGCAACATCAAAAACAGGTCTTCAAAACAAACTGAACCTTCTATCTAATTATTGCAAAGAGTGGTGTTTGGAAGTGAATCCCAATAAATCTAAAGTCATGATATTTAATAATAATGGCAAAGTGATTAAAGAAAATTTTGAAATTGGAGATCATGTTTTGGAAAGTGTAAAACAATACAAATATCTTGGTATTGTTATAGAAAATACTGGTAAATTTAAAGAGGCAAAAAAACAGTTATTTCAGAAAAGTTTAAAAGCATGTTTTAAGTTATATAAAGATATGAAATCTTCACATCCAAGTATTAAAACTCTGCTACATCTTTTTGATCACTGCATTAAACCAATACTGTTGTATGGATGTGAAAATTGGGCCACTCTTAACATTACAAACAAAAGAAAGAATCTTGACTTGTATGACATTTTCAAGGAGTGGGAATTTGAAAAACTGAACTATAAATTTTGTAAATATATACTTGGTGTCTCAAAAACTACAACAAGTATTGGAGTTTTATCAGAACTTGGGAGGTATCCATTATATTTAGAAGCATTGAAATCCATTTTCGTGTACTATTACAGACTTGAAAAATCTCCTTCAAATCTTTTGAACAGTGCCCTTATAGAATATAAAGAGATGTACAAAAAGAATGTTAACCAGTGTACGTGGTACTCAAATGTTGTCTTTTACTGTAACAAGCTCAATATAAATATTGATAACATTAAAAATTTTAAACAAGCATACTTTAAGCGATCACTAAAACAGTGTTTAAAGCTAAATTTTCTCAAAACTTGGGATAAGATAAAATTATCATACTCAAGGGGAGAGGGTAAGTTGTGTACATACTTTAATTTCAAATTTGTAAATTTAGAACATGTAATCATCACCTACCGATAGAGACGGGAAGATGGCAGAATCTTTCAAGAAATGAAAGATTGTGTCATCTTTGTGGTTCTATTGAAGTTGGTGATGAGTACCATTATATAATGTCTTGTAAGTTTTTCAAGAAAGAGAGACAAAAATTTTTACCACAATATTGTAATAGGAGAAATAATGTTTTGAAATTTGAAAGGTTATTTTCAACAAATAATGTTATAGAATTAGAAAAACTATGTAGATTCATTAAAATTATAAATGTGATAGTCAACCCTCCTGGTTAATTTACTAGTAATTTGTATTTCACACATGTGCACTTTGAATTGTTGTATTATAATTGTTTATTATTTTCTCTGTAACTATGTCATATAGTTTTGTGAGAATAAACTTCATTCTTCATTCAAAACTTCTTTTACCATAGAAAACTATTTATCCTCCCCATCATATTCCAATAATAGAAAAATACTAACAAAGTTTCGGCTAAGCAACCATAAATTAAGAGTTGAGACTGGGCGCTATGAGCGACGTATCAACAATATTGGTAAACAGGAAGTCATCCCAAAACAAGAAAGAACATGTCAAAATTGTGATATGAACAAGGTAGAAGATGAACTCCATTATCTGTTGGAATGTCCCAAGTACAGACTTAAAAGACACTCTTTTTTAAATTTTTATTATGACATGTATCCAAATCTTAGGACTTTAAATAATGAACAACTTTTTATATGGATCATGTCAAATGAAGAAACCACTTTTGTTGACTCCCTTTGCTCTCTATTAGAATCTGCAGTACACAGACAAAACTCCGATTAAATGTAGCATTAAATAGTCATAAATGTAAATTTTATTTTAATCTTTGCATATTAATTAGTTGAAAGCTGGCTCTCATGTTTCTAATGTATCTTTTATATGTTTATGTTTATTATCTTTGTAATCATAATGACAAACATACTAGTATATATGATTTGTGATTGATATGCCCTAATGGGCCCTATGATTAGGAAATAAAGATTATTTATTTATACTGAGAAAAATAAAACTAATTAGTTTTATTTTTCTCAGGTATATAGGAATAACCTGTCTGTCCGTCCGTCCGCCTGTCCGTCTGTCCATATACCTCGTAATTGCTCAAAAATACAGGATCGAGGCCTTTCCATTGAAAAGAGAAGGATAACTATACACAGGTTAAAAGTATATACATGATCATACATGGTCAAGTCCGGGTAGTTAGATGTGTGACTGGCTCACCTGTAAACTAAAAGGCTGGTGACAGAATGGTATTTACTGCCTGAAAGTCCCCCAGCGTAGCAGCTGAGATGGTGGTGTCTGGTAAGGTTTTCCATTCCCTGGTTGATATAGGGAAGAAAGAGTACCGGTATTGGTCTTTCAGGGTAAACACTCTGAATCGTTGTCTCCCTCTGGTTCGGGTATATCCAGGGATGTAGTAGTTTATGGGTTCAATTTCCACTAGTCTTTTCTGGGTCATGTAAGATATTTGTGGTCGTTCTTTGTCTGTCTGAGTTTTAGTGGTTCCTATTCTAGTTGGTCCAACAGATTGGTGACACATCTCGGCGGAGACACATCCTAGGGTATATGATTCGTTGAAGACGAATCGTACTGCTAGCTGTGGACCTGTTCTATGTCTATGTCCATGCTGTTCTAGTATTCATTAAGATATGGTTTTAAATACCCTAAATTCAAACCAAACTGAAGCTTGATGTCACCACAAATCCCAATAAAATGATATTTCAGACATTTGTCATTTTGTGTTGTCGAAAATATGAGGTAATCTTTTTTATTACAAATTTGATGGTATTTATTTGCGAAGTTAATTTATAAGAGAAAAAAAACTGCTAATCCGTGGTCGATTCAAAAGAGATAATAAAAGAATTAAAACCCAAACATACAACTTCTTATCGAAAGTCTTTAGTTTCTTTTTTAGTTTCTCTTAATCACACTGGGTCATCGAACTTGATTGGAGCCAGCTGTTTTTTTTAACAAATCTACAAGACTCACATGTGGACTACACTGTTTCGTGAAAACGAATGATGTTCTTTAGTTAATTAACGGACTTTATTAACAGACAAGAGCTTGTTACATCAAGATCTCTATTGCGCTGAATTTTTTTTTTCATATTTGGTTTTTCCTTTAAGAAATTTAGGGAAATATTTATGCATTAATAAAAAAAGTTACTATTACCTTTTGTGTCTTTGGAAAATTAGTTTATCTCCTTGTAACTCATGATTTAAGCGGAGACGGAAAAAGAAAACTTCCTAAAGAAGCTATATTTCTGTCATTTAATTGTATGGAATCTTTTTTTCCAGAATAAGAGAGACATTTTTGTTTACAGTGATGAGGGCTCGAGCCAAGAGTGTGTGACCATGTTATATACATCACTGAAGCATGTTTGTACCAAATACAGCATAAAGCTAGTATCAGCGGAAGATATTAAACAAGGTACAGTTTACATGTCTGTTCAGTTAGTTTAATTTTTGTTATATTTTCTCAAAAGCTGTCGTTGACAATGTGGCGGATGTGTAATTACGTGCATGAACTGCTTAACTTTTTAGCGTTCACTCTCGTCTTGACTGGCTTTGTCGATTGCAGTTTAGTTGATTTGTGTTTTTAATATATTGTGGCATTTCTTTGTTTTTTAGCTTTGTCTTTTATGTTAACTGATATTGTCTTAATCGGCCTTTTCTGGCTTCGAATGCTCCATTTATTCTCCTTTTATTTTTATCTACATGTCATTCTTTATTACCAAAGTTCGATAATAATTCCAACCCTTGGAACTGTGACCAACCGTCTGCATGTCAGTATAGTCATGTCTAAATGACATACTGAAACAGCAAAATATCATATTCTTTCTGACACGTGTATGCAGTGAATCGGCTGATCCAATACTTGATAAAATTGTATCCTTTGATTAAGTTAAATTAGCAATTACTTGTGAAATTCCAGTTTGTAGCGATTTTGTTCTGCTCTTCTTGGATGGATATTTTGAAATTTGATATCAGCGTTCGGTATTCTATTTAAGAACTGCATGGCTCGAGTTTCATAAAACATTTTAACTTTGAGTTTTTCCTCTAATTTACATAGGTATCCTCAAATTTGAGATGTTTTATGAAACTGGACCCAGGTATCGAAAACAGTTTTTAGAATTATCCACAATGTATGATTTCCTATATGGCTAAGTCATGTTGTAGTTTGAATTTATAGGGGTAGTGTTGGAAACAGCAAAAGTCATTATCTTCATTTAGAAGTGTTTTTACCGTTTGCATATTTTGTGGTATTTGTTATAGAACTATGGCATGTACCACTTACTAGAAATTTGACCAACCATTTCTTTTCAGACAATTTCTTAGACAATGCCGCGTTACTTGCGATAGGTGGCGGATACGACACTGGTTACATTAAAGCTTTGGGACCAGAGGGCATTTACAAAATAAGGACATACGTTGAAAACGGTGGATCATATCTGGGAATTTGTGCAGGGGCATACTTTGCATGTCGAAGAATTGAGTTCGATAAAGGTGGCAAATTAGAAGTTCTTGGAGAGCGAGACCTACAATTTTATCCAGGTATAGTTAAATTTTGCATATCCAAGATTACCATAGACATAAATGATAGATAATAGTGTGAATGTATGCATATGGCACAACTCACAAATCAAAGCGCTAAAGCGTTTAAAGGCAAGCGAAATATATAAGAACTATAATAGATTTATTCTCTGTTAAAGTATATTGTTCAAAATGTTTGCGAATTATTAATTTTGGTGAGCGAAGAAAGGATCGTCATGCAGATGCCCTCAAATTTAAAGTTAATGAACACAATTGGACACACAAGACAGGTATCGTGTAAAAACGGTATCGATTGAAACACCCCTTCGATTAAAATGCACTCGTCCCAATGATGTGTATTTGTACTGATTTTATGAATGGTGAAGCTAGAATCTGAATCCATGCATTGACCAATCAAATGAGAGAAATATTTATACGAACCAATCAAGTAATAGATGAATACATAATGTATATTCTATCGCCTTTAACTAAAAAGTTCGTCATGAAAGATGCAAAGGAATAAATAAAACTTGTGCCGGTCATATAAAATGCCAATAAAAATTGAGATTTATAGAAGTGTATATCATGTTAACAAATATTGAAAAGTAATATAGAAAATAAAGCATTTTATTCCAGCCTGGATGCAGGAAAATCACTCCGTCTAGACAGAAAAAAAAACGCGAAAATCATCACTACTCTATAGACTCCATAAGGCTTCGCTGGCGCTTGCCTAAAAAGGGGTTTAACACCACAGGTGCTTTGAATTCGGAATATATCTCCCTTAGAAAAAACCGACCTTCTACCTAAAACGATTTTCAATTGTTTCGTATGACTAAAATATCCTTGAAACCAACCATGATTATCCCATAGTCATAAAAAATCATTAGCCTTTTTAACGTCAAATTCACCATGCTATGACTTTCAGTCGGCAAAAACAGACATATTACAAAAGGTCTATGTAGAACACAAAAGACATGAGTATGGAAGGGGATATCCGCCAGAAATATGTTCATTTGTTCTTTGTTAATTAGTAGAGGTACAATTCCTAACATGTACAGTTATTTCTTTGTTCATTGTAAATTCGTCAATTATTTATTCGAGAAATATATTTTCAACATGTTTTTATTTGTTTTATGTAGTTTCGTTCATTGGTACTTTGTTGATCTATAGTACTACTAGTATTGTTTAATTTGTTCTTTGTATATTTCTCAAATATTTTACTGTAGTTTACTATTATCTTTGTTCGTTATTGTTATTCCCAACTTTAATGATTGGTTAAACATGCACATTTCAAATCTTCACGTTTACAGAGTACGCATTAACATTTTACGAATTAAGAAAGAACACGTTACTCATGAGTGATTTTGTACCGGAAGTATTGCTGGCGTGTCAAAACAGAGAGAACTTGGGAAGAAAAGAGAGAATTTAAAGCCGTAGCAAAACTCTGCATAATTTATTGTTTGATTGGTGTTTGCTTTGTGTCCTGTCGGCGATCTTTCAGCCATCATCAGGACAAAAATAAATTACAATATATAATAAAATTTGGATGTAAAACCAAGTCAAAAGACCGGGAATGAAATACAAAAAAATATGAAATAAATAGATAAAACCGAAAAGCAAAAGGGGGACTCAAACACCAACTGAGAGGTGATTGGATTGTGATCAATAGCATGGTATTTAAACCAGCGCCTTTGACCACTCGGCCACCCAGACCCCGCATCGTAAGAGATGCCGCTGAACAAATCGTGCATAGATGCACTGCTGAAATACTTCACACACGAAATGGAGCAACACCAATTCAGTCAAGGAAAACATGCCTAAAATAATACCGCAATCTAGATGTGCACCTTCTACTTTAAAATTTGACCTTCGATGGTATTTATTTGTGAACAGCTACTCACAGATTTTCTAGTTTGGTATTTCTAGTCCCTAAGAAGTCCTATAGATCATCATAAATGGTTTTAAACTCAAAACATTGGGAAATAACGACGGTTGTAGAGAGGAGTAAACTTGCATGTGAATCGGAGATCATGTCAAATGATAAAAATTTCATAGTATTAAGGTTATTATTTACTTACTCAAACTTTATTTTAATGTGTTGTACATGGTAAATCGTCAAAATATCTACTAACAAATACACGAATGAAAACAGGTAAGTGTCGGGTCGGATAGTGGTTGTGCATCAACAATATTATGACAAAAACCCAGGTTCCACATATCCCCCCCGAAAAAACAGCCAAACAAACAAACGAAAACAAAAACAAAACCAACAAGAACGGAATTCCTGGGTCCCCTGGCGTGTGGCAAAAAAAATTAAGTCCGTTTGTTAAACAGGAAGTAGGTAAGCCATCCCACCATATGGGACCCCTACCTAAAGCTGCATACCAAATATGGAAAGCGTACGAATAGTAGAAGCTTAGAAATCTGCCACGATTTTTTTTTCTATTTTGACCCCTACCTGAAGCTGCATACCAAATATTGAAAGCCTATGATTAATAGTAGCTGAGAAATCTGTTACGGAAACAAGAGGCTCCCAGGAGCCTAAATCGCTCACCTGGTCTTGATGTCAACCCTATATTTTGTAGAGCTAAATGAGCTGAACATTTAAGCAAGCAACAGTTTTTTCTTTATCTACTATAGTTTTCATTCTATTTGCCAAAAACACGAAAAACCGTTATTTTTGGGGCCGTAACCCCTATAAGGGGTAATCTGACAATTTCAACCCTATGGAGACTTTTGTAGAGCTTTATGCGCTGAACATTTAAGCAAGCAACAGCTTTTCTCTATCTGCTATAGTTTTCATTCTAAAGGTCAAAAACATGAAAAGGGTTATTTTAGGGGCTGTAACCCCTATTAAGGGACATCTGACAATTTCAATCCTATTGAGACTTTTGTAGAGCTAAATAAACTGAACTTTTAAGCAAGCAACAGCTTTTCTCTATCTGCTATAGTTTTCAATCTATAGGCCAAAAATATGAAAAAGGTTATTTTAGGGGCCGTAACCCCATATTAAGGGTCATCAGACGACTTCGATCCTATGGAGACTTTTATAGAGCTAAATGAGCTGAACATTTAAGCAAGCAACAGCTTTTCTCTATCTGCTATAGTTTTCTATCTATAGGCTAAAACATGAAAAAACTTCATTTTAGGGGCCGCAACCCCTAAAAGGGGTCATCTGACAACTTCGACCCTATGGAGACTTTTGTACAGCTAAATTAGCTGAACATTTAAGCAAGCAACATCTTCTCTCTATCTACAATAGTTTTCATTCAATAGAAAACATTATTTCAGGGGCCGTAACCCCTATAAGGGGTCATCTGACAACTTCGACCCTATTGAGACTTTTGTAGAGCTAAATGAGCTGAACATTTAAGCAAGCAACAGCTTTTCTCTATCTGCAATAGTTTTCTTTCTATAGGCCAAAAACATGAAAAAACGCTATTTTTCACCTTTAAGGGGCTGTAACCCCTATAAGGGGTCATCTGACAACTTGGACCAAATGGAGACCTTTCTAGAGATCTCTTATACTTTTTGATTTACAAGCCAAAAACAGTAGTCTGACCCCCTGGTCTATTTTTAGCAACGGCGGCCATGTTTTTCGACGAATCAAAAATCCCCACATCAGTTCTGTGGGGGATACCCTAAGGTACCATCAGACCAAATTTGGTTCGAATCTGTTCAGCCGTTTCAGAGGAGAAGAAGTTTGAAGAAAAGTTAACGACGACGACGACGACGGACGACGACGACGGACGCCAAGTGATGGCAATAGCTCACCTGGCCTTGGGCAGGTGAGCTAAAAAGTGCGACGGACGGACGCCTGGCATTTTTATATCCTCGCTCCGCGTTGCGGCGGGGGACAAAAAAAAACAAAAACAGAAATTTAAATTACCCTATAATAGAGAAAGGCCCTATTATTGCTGGTATAGGGGGAAGTTGCTTAGGAAATAAAGAAAGTTTCTTGATATCGCACGTAATTTGTTGTCATCATTTGCTTTGCTACTTTTGCACTGTTTTCGAAAGTAGAGTTGAATAAAGAAAATTGATGTTCAGGTTCGTTCGTTCGTCCATCTGCCCTTTATAAAAATGTCCACTTACAGGGTTAAGTTAGTTTTCGATTAAGAAGTATTTATTGTCCCAAAGGTTTATACAGGTTCTCAATGTTGATTGCATTTATTGCAAGTGTGACAGTGGAAAAATACGCTTTAATATTTTCATGCTTTGAGGCTATTGTATTTGTCATTTAAGTTTTAATTTTACTACATTTCATATATGTTTTAATTAGAATCTTTTATTCTCATTGCATAATTAGTTGACAACTTTACACACAAGCTGATAAGTATTATAAGATAATCCATTTGATAAATAACTCTTTCTCAATTGTCCGAAATCGATTTCCTGTATTCATTAGTTAAGCTCAATTCTTTAATATATGTTTTGACATGCCATTTTTTTTTATATTCTGTTTGTGTTATGTAATTGTTATATCGCGGATTAAGAATGTTTTAGGGCAGTTGGAATCCGACATTGTAACTGTACGGACGTCGTACGTTTTTCAAGTGAATTGTAATTTATACGTTATTACGGAAATCCGTCTTTTTAAATATATTGTATTGTTTTATGTGGATTATGCCATATGTATTTTATGAATAATTAACATTTGGAACTTTATTTCGTGTTTTGTTTCATTTAAAAAGTGAGCTAGTTTTCCCCGAACTTTTGTATAACAGACCGGTGCGAACCGCTGTTATATTTTGGTGCTAGAACCCGTGACAATTCGCCAAGTGGAACTTGTAAGCCGAATTGGTGCAAGATCGCCGTGTACGATGGATAACAGTTTTTATCGTTTCAACTGGTGGTGTCCACCTGAATTTCGAATTCCTCAACATTGTAATTTCATACCGAAGATGAATTCATCTAGATGTTTTCGCTGTGGACAATTTGGACATTTAATCAAACAGTGCTCGACTGTCAACCCGAGGCCTAAGTCACAGAAAAGAATTCTTAGGGACAGTAAAAGAATGAATTCATTTATTCAGAAGAAAGTATGTGAAAGTTTTCCGTTTGCGGTCCTCGATGAACAAGAATTTAGAAAGACATGTAGGTCAAATTCAAATGCACACCTCGGAATAAAAGCAGCTCAGAAATTCGAGTGCCAGATTAACGTTTTATCGGTTCAAAACGACAAAATAACAAAGGAAAATTCACATTTGGAAAAAGTCATCGATGAAATTAAGAATCAATTGAAAGAAAAACGAAAAATGTGGAACGAAGAAAAGGAAAATCTGAAAAACGAAAACAAAAATCTAAAACGAAAACTACAAAAGAGCGTTGGCGACCATAATGAAGCGAAAAACGAAATATTAACGCTAAGCAGGGAAAATGATAGTGCGAACAATTCCATAAAGAGGCTGAACAAAACTGTAGAAGAGCTAAGAGGAAAGAATGCCGCGGATGATAAAAATTTGGACACAGTCAAAAAGCTAAGGGCAACAATAAAAGAACTAGAAATTAGACAAGATGGCTTCCTATATGATCGAAGTCTAGTCGATTCTAGAATGGAAGATCTAAGGACCGTCATAGTTCGATCTGAAATAGAATACGAAAATAAAATCGAGGAGCTAGAGAAGAAACTAGAACAAGCTAAGCAGTTGAATGAGCAATCACAACAAATAAATCAATGTCAACAAGCCGGGAACCAACACCAACAAGAACAACAAAAACAACAGTTGAATCAAACACCCAACTATTACCCGCCTCAACAAACACAACATTGGAACCAGCCTCAACAAACACCACATTGGAACCAGCCTCAAACAACACCACAGTGGCACCTGCCCCATCAACCATCGCAGTGGTACCAGCCACAACTTACACCACAGTTTAATACGTGTAACCAACCTCAACAAACTAAA
This sequence comes from Arcuatula senhousia, assembly GCA_963971305.1. Classification (NCBI taxonomy): domain Eukaryota; kingdom Metazoa; phylum Mollusca; class Bivalvia; order Mytilida; family Mytilidae; genus Arcuatula; species Arcuatula senhousia. The sequence continues at coordinate 6,653,868 of OZ020311.1, read as the reverse complement.
TACTTCGGTGGCAACAAGATAAATCGAGGAAGACCGAGGAAATTTTAGTGTTTCGTTTTTATTACGACTCTGGGGACAGAGTCTCGTTTGTACCGGGAGGGAATTGTGACAGTGGAAAAATACGCTTTAATATTTTCATGCTTTGAGGCTATTGTATTTGTCATTTAAGTTTTAATTTTACTACATTTCATATATGTTTTAATAAGAATCTTTTATTCTCATTGCATAATTAGTTGACAACTTTACACACAAGCTGATAAGTATTATAAGATAATCCATTTGATAAATAACTCTTTCTCAATTGTCCGAAATCGATTTCCTGTATTCATTAGTTAAGCTCAATTCTTTAATATATGTTTTGACATGCCATTTTTTTTTTATATTCTGTTTGTGTTATGTAATTGTTATATCGCGGATTAAGAATGTTTAGGGCAGTTGGAATCCGACATTGTAACTGTACGGACGTCGTACGTTTTTCAAGTGAATTGTAATTTATACGTTATTACGGAAATCCGTCTTTTTAAATATATTGTATTGTTTTATGTGGATTATGCCATATGTATTTTATGAATAATTAACATTTGGAACTTTATTTCGTGTTTTGTTTCATTTAAAAAGTGAGCTAGTTTTCCCCGAACTTTTGTATAACAGACCGGTGCGAACCGCTGTTATACAAGTCTGACAATGTTATGCGTAAATGCAGGAAAACTGTTTAAAAATATTTTTCGCCTTCGCCTTTACGTCCCATATAACTACATTTATTCATTCGAGACAACATACTATAGTAAATTTTTATACCCCGCCACACGAAGTGGCAGGGTATTATGTTATACCCTCAGTTTTTTTTCGGTGTCTGTCCGTCCGTCCCCCGAAGGTTTCCGACCAATAACTTGAAAACGCGTCAAAGGATTTGAATGATATTTTGCACAGCTGTTTAGTACTATAAAATACAGGTCAAGTTCGATTTCCAGCATCATCCAAAAAATGATTTTCGAGATAGGCCACTTTGAAATCAAATTTTATGAACTTTTTATTGCCTTCTGCTTCACCAATATTGTCGGAAGACCATTTACTTGAACTAGCATACAAACAAAAAAATATTATTAGCTGTACCTTATGCTAAATCCCTGTACCCAGATTTGTTTTTTTTTTAACATATTCTTTCCATTTAAACATATATATTCTTTCGTTTTTAATATAAGACGCACAAAAGAAACTATCCTTGGACACATTTTTACTCTAAACAGATATATTACAAATACCAAAACGCGGGTATAAACGGTTAATTTGGATATGCTATATATCGATATTTCAAGGAGTAACCTCTCATCAGTAGCATTTAAACCAAAACATTGGAAGGTCAAAATCCAAAACAGTTGAAAACGAAAAGTACTCAAAACCAAAACGTTCGAACAAGGAAGCCAAATCCAGCACCGAGGATATCAACCATGTGCAAAAGAAACTATCCTTGGACACATTTTTACTCTAAACAGATATATTACAAATACCAAAACGCGGGTATAAACGGTTAATTTGGATATGCTATATATCGATATTTCAAGGAGTAACCTCTCATCAGTAGCATTTAAACCAAAACATTGGAAGGTCAAAATCCAAAATAGTTGAAAACGAAAAGTACTCAAAACCAAAACGTTCGAACAAGGAAGCCAAATCCAGCACCGAGGGTATCAACCATGTGCAAAAGAAACTATCCTTGGACACATTTTTACTCTAAACAGATATATTACAAATACCAAAACGCGGGTATAAACGGTTAATTTGGATATGCTATATATCGATATTTCAAGGAGTAACCTCTCATCAGTAGCATTTAAACCAAAACATTGGAAGGTCAAAATCCAAAACAGTTGAAAACGAAAAGTACTCAAAACCAAAACGTTCGAACAAGGAAGCCAAATCCAGCACCGAGGGTATCAACCATGTGCATTACAAGGAAAGAAACCTGGTGTTTTCATCAATTTTGAATTTAACAATCGGAAATTTCAGCGACAATATATTAGAAATTTTATGACAATTCATGTCAGACAAGTCTGACAACCAGGCTTGTGATTACCCTCGGGGACCTCTGGTCCACCAGCAGCGGTTATCGCCCAGTGGTTTCAAAATTACAAATACCAAAACGCGGGTATAAACGGTTAATTTGGATATGCTATATATCGATATTTCAAGGAGTAACCTCTCATCAGTAGCATTTAAACCAAAACATTGGAAGGTCAAAATCCAAAATAGTTGAAAACGAAAAGTACTCAAAACCAAAACGTTCGAACAAGGAAGCCAAATCCAGCACCGAGGGTATCAACCATGTGCAAAAGAAACTATCCTTGGACACATTTTTACTCTAAACAGATATATTACAAATACCAAAACGCGGGTATAAACGGTTAATTTGGATATGCTATATATCGATATTTCAAGGAGTAACCTCTCATCAGTAGCATTTAAACCAAAACATTGGAAGGTCAAAATCCAAAACAGTTGAAAACGAAAAGTACTCAAAACCAAAACGTTCGAACAAGGAAGCCAAATCCAGCACCGAGGGTATCAACCATGTGCATTACAAGGAAAGAAACCTGGTGTTTTCATCAATTTTGAATTTAACAATCGGAAATTTCAGCGACAATATATTAGAAATTTTATGACAATTCATGTCAGACAAGTCTGACAACCAGGCTTGTGATTACCCTCGGGGACCTCTGGTCCACCAGCAGCGGTTATCGCCCAGTGGTTTCAAAATTACAAATACCAAAACGCGGGTATAAACGGTTAATTTGGATATGCTATATATCGATATTTCAAGGAGTAACCTCTCATCAGTAGCATTTAAACCAAAACATTGGAAGGTCAAAATCCAAAATAGTTGAAAACGAAAAGTACTCAAAACCAAAACGTTCGAACAAGGAAGCCAAATCCAGCACCGAGGGTATCAACCATGTGCAAAAGAAACTATCCTTGGACACATTTTTACTCTAAACAGATATATTACAAATACCAAAACGCGGGTATAAACGGTTAATTTGGATATGCTATATATCGATATTTCAAGGAGTAACCTCTCATCAGTAGCATTTAAACCAAAACATTGGAAGGTCAAAATCCAAAACAGTTGAAAACGAAAAGTACTCAAAACCAAAACGTTCGAACAAGGAAGCCAAATCCAGCACCGAGGGTATCAACCATGTGCATTACAAGGAAAGAAACCTGGTGTTTTCATCAATTTTGAATTTAACAATCGGAAATTTCAGCGACAATATATTAGAAATTTTATGACAATTCATGTCAGACAAGTCTGACAACCAGGCTTGTGATTACCCTCGGGGACCTCTGGTCCACCAGCAGCGGTTATCGCCCAGTGGTTTCAAAATTACAAATACCAAAACGCGGGTATAAACGGTTAATTTGGATATGCTATATATCGATATTTCAAGGAGTAACCTCTCATCAGTAGCATTTAAACCAAAACATTGGAAGGTCAAAATCCAAAATAGTTGAAAACGAAAAGTACTCAAAACCAAAACGTTCGAACAAGGAAGCCAAATCCAGCACCGAGGGTATCAACCATGTGCATTACAAGGAAAGAAACCTGGTGTTTTCATCAATTTTGAATTTAACAATCGGAAATTTCAGCGACAATATATTAGAAATTTTATGACAATTCATGTCAGACAAGTCTGACAACCAGGCTTGTGATTACCCTCCGGGACCTCTGGTCCACCAGCAGCGGTTATCGCCCAGTGGTTTCAAAATTACAAATACCAATGTTAGGCATTTCTTGGTGTCAAGCGACTATTTTTCCAGTCGAGGTATTTTGATTTTCTTGTGCCAATTTTCCACTTTAGTGGGAAGACATATTTTTTTATTCTGTCCGTCCGTCTGTCTATGTGTCACTTCGTCTGTCCGTCACACTTATTCCGCTCAATTTCTTAAAGAAAAATGACCCCCATGTAGCATATACACCATATGTATAGTTGTGCCAATTAACCAAAAATTTCGTTCCTCAGTTGTGGGATTTATTGCCCTTTAAACTTAGACTTTTTCATAACCCTCATTGATAATGTAATTCCCCTCAATTCATCAGAAAGTGCATATGAAAATAAAATTATGCAACTCGGTGTGTAGCCAATACTCTATATTTGTATCTATATGTATATAGTGCTCTCTGTTTGACTGGCCGACACTATTTCCGGTGCAAAATCACTCATGAGTAACGTGTTCTTTCTTCATTTGTAAAATGTTAATGCGTACTTTGTAAGGGTGACAATTTTGAAAAAAAAATATAAATACAAATTACGAATAATTAAGTTCAGGAGTTACAATAAGCGATAAAAGATAATTGTAAACTAGCTTTGAGAGGGAAATAATTGACAAATACACAAAGAACAAATTAACCATTATAAAAGCAGTAAAGTACCCATGAACGAAACTACATGAAACAAATAAAACACATGATAAATACAGGTAACCAAGTGGGAAAATGTACTTCTCAAATAAATAATTGACAAATTTACACTGAAGAAAGAAATAATTGAACATGTAACGAATTGCAAATCTACACATAAACAAAGAACAAATGAACATATTTGTGGCGGATATCCCCTTCCATACATGAGGCCATGTTGATGCATGTTTTATCTATTCTAAATGTCAAAACATTGCCGAATAGAAAATACAAATTTCAAGATACGATTTTTCTCATTATTTTAGGACTTTGTGTTGGGCCAACGTTTCCCGGGTTTGTGTATGACAGCGAAGCTGGGGCCTGTGTAGCGGAATTGTCTACAAATCATGAATTCACAAGCTATCTAAAATCGAAATACTCAGCTAATGAAGGACAAGAACACCTAGTGAATATACCGAAAAACATTTCTTCGTATTATAATGGCGGTGGCCACTTTTTACCAGACGAAGATTTAGATTCGGATAAAGTTAAAACAATTTTATATTATGGTTGTTGTAACCATGATGCAATAGTTCAATGCAAAGTCGGACAAGGAACTGCTATTTTGAGCGGGGCTCACGTGGAGTACATTCCAGAAAAGATGAATTCAGAGGATCCATATTTAACAGATATTATACCGACTTTAGAACAGACACAAAAGCAAAGAAATTCATTGTTTTCTGTATTGCTCCATTTATTAGATATTGATTGTATATCTGAGTAAAACCTTTAAATCACTAGTCTTTCTTTTGGTCACTTTTCTTTTCGTTATTCCTCTCGCTGTATTTTGGGGTTTTTATGTTGTCTCTGTTTCGTTCGTATTTACTGGTTTTGTCGACTTTTGATATTTGAATGTCCTATTGGTACTTCTTTGCTTCTTTCATTAAAACATTCGTTCTATTCTGAATCCCCATTTTTAAGCGGATGATTATTGAAAACGGCTTTACGTTTGTCCGCCCGTCATTCGAAAATATGTACACTCTCATAAGAAAGGACAAGGTATAACACGTACAGACAAGTTATGAGTATATTTCAATTTCATCTATAATGTTAGACGGGAAACATTCGGCCATGCTCTTGGTTTGAAATCTAACTGGACACAAAAACAGCGAAGAACTACAAAACTGATAATATGAATGTTTATTCTCAAAAGACAAATACAGGTTTCACAACTATAAGTGATAAGATACGGATTTTTATCACATCGAGTTAAATATTTGTCAAATTAGGAAACGAGCATTTGCGAGTTTCCTTTGACAAATATCTAACTAGTGGGATAAAAATCCGTATCTCATCACTTGTAGTTGTGAAACCTTTTTCTCTGTCTAACGTGAAAGTATAGGCCCAAAAATTGCTTATACATGTATAATTATAACTCATTGGAAAATAATCCTATATGTATTTTGTTTTAGTTCAGCAAACATGTGAAAAAAAGAGTCAATTGAAAAAACCCACCTTTTATTATAAATTTTAATTAAATGTAGACCTTTTAACATGAACAACGTTTTTGTGCATTTTTTGGATATATTTTGTTTGTGTTTTTATTTTAATGAATTGCGGTGTCTCGCGCAGACAGACAATCAAAGGACATGGTACGATAAGGACCATATTTGGCCCCCTATTTTATAAAAAAAAATAAATCTTAAGTAATTTATGGAAATGCAGTTCATATATGGAGTAAAATGGTTCAAATTTATGAGTATGCTTTCAATTTCCAATAATTGTCTCAATTTTTCAATTTTATAGACACTTAAAACAGGGTAAAATCATCAAAATCGAGAAAAATGTTGATTTTTAGAGCTTTAAATGTTATTTTCAAAGGCCTCCGCCTACATGACCCAGGGATTTCTTAACTGATCTAGACTTTAATTGAAGTGAATTTTAGAATTCAGTAACAAAATTTCTGGGTCAAGAAGGCGGAGACATCCAAAAATTGAAATAATGACCCAAAATTTGTCCCAATTTGACAGAAATCTTACACATTTGTTTGTTTTAACACCCTGTTTTTCATCAATGTCAGATAATATTCTTATAAATTTATTAGAACAAGTTTGTACATTCACTTTAACTTCTATATAGCATAGGAAATCTTTTCCGTAACAATTTTGAATTTTTGAGTCATAGAGGGGGCCAAATATGGGCCTTTATCTGTACCTTGTCCTTTCTTGAAATTGAATAGTCTCGATCACCCAGACGCTTATCAATAGATGATAAGAGTCTGGAACAGTCCCATTACCTATTTTGTTATGTGTACGTTCGGAGTACTTTCAGGCTTTATCATAGTGTTTGACGAAAATCACTCAACCGTATGTTCAGAATTCCGTGCCTATGGTTCAGTGAATTTATGCAAATACAATAGCGAGATAACTTATCGAATTGATGTGAGTTGTTTTCTTATAACATATAATTTCTTATTTTATAATAAGACATCATATTTTACATTTTTGAACACAAGTTGGTTTTATTAACAATAAAAAATCGTTTAATCGTTAAAATGTACTCACGGGCGTCTACCTGGTTTTGGAAATGTGTTTATGTTTATTGGAGTTAAAAATTGGGACATTCTTGATTACAGAACCATACACGTTTGACCAATCCGATTCTTGATTTTGCAGAACCAGTTGTCAAAAACCACGTAAGACCAATGAAACGTTGAGTTTTTTAAAGTTGGTTCATTTCAGATTGTAATGAATCTTGTATGCTAAACACGTCATAAACACACGTGGTAAAGGTTAAAAGGTATAACGATCGCCACCTAGTGGTTACGAGAAATCAATAGGTGTTTTCCCAGACTCACTACCTTGGTAGTATGAGTTTGGGTTCGAGACTAGAAATTGAATATCACATCGTGCGGAGTGTGATACGCAAAATAGTCTCATCTCGCGAGAACTAGATAATATTGCACAACAATTAAAGAAATGTACAGAAAGTCCCCGATAAAAAATCGAATAGGACACAATGCACATTGTTTAATCTGTTAAAAAAAATACAAGTATTTTGTTTATTTTTAGACTCATCTGAGACGCTTTAGTCAATTTTGATAAGCCCAAGTAAACCAGACTATAAAAAGACCAGTGAATGCTAGTATTTTTAAAAACTATTGGTGTTTTATTAGAATCGGTCCTTGTAGATACATGTACTGTTGCAAAACAACAACGATGCATAGAAAAGTTTAACTTGAACATAGTTCACAATAGCTGTTTCTCACAATTTTTCTATTTATATTGAAAAAGTTCGACAGATCTTCCCTTCTTGTTGGAAAGAACGAAAGAACCATCCTTTCTCCAGAAAGCGACATATGGATGCTGAACACCATCTTTTTGCCTCAGAAATCGAATCCCTTGGCTGCCGTCTGGAAGTATTTTATAAATTATGGAAGATTTCATTCCTGCAACAAATATATTACCAGCTTTGTCTATTGTTATCCCATATGGTTCTTTCAATCCGTTGTAAGAACATGAAAACTGTGTTTCGCCTTTCATGTTAAAGCATTTGACGGTGTGATTTACTTGGTCTGCGCAGACGATGCGATCTAAGCCTGCCGCGTGAAGATACAGACGACCAGTCACTTCCGGAATTGTATCCATCATATTTCCGAAAATACTCATAATTTTTAATCCTTTATTCCGACAGTTGACAACTAATTTCGCTTGTACCATCGCAATGCCTTCAACTCGGTCCTCCATGAAAATACTTTTTAGAACTTTTCTAAGTTTAACATCGACGATGATGACGTTCTGTCGACCTTGAGTTACGGCGACGGTCGATCGATCGATCACGGCGATACAATCTGGATACTCGCCGACGGCGATAACTGTAGTTTTGTTCTGGGCGATATCGAAAGTCAAAACGGATTCTGAAAGTCTGTCGGTCATGACGAGGTGCCCATTTTCCATTTCTTTAATATCTATTATCTCAATCTCTTCATTGACTGTCTGCACGTCTAATATTTCAGCAAGTTTAAGACCACTTTCGACGATCCGTGATAGTGTTACTTCTCTTTCTAGAGGCCTGATCATTGGTGTTTTCAAGACACTTAATGTTCCAAGTGTAGTTATGTTTTGAAAAGTTAAAATTTCTCGCGCCATACCAAAATCTATGGAAACCATTTCATATTTTGTAGGTTCGAACTTTTCGGTTTCGTTTTCACTTTTACTGAAATTTTCGTTTATTTTTGATAAATGCGCTAGTGATTCTGGTACGTTAGAACTTAAGTTTTCAAGTTCTGTAATATGATCTTTGAGTTCTATTATTTGCATTTTACAATCGTCTTCTAGCTTACTTAAACTTTTGCATTCCTTTACATATATTTTATCGTACTCTTTTATCAACTTTTCTTCCAAGTCATCAAAATGCTTTTCAACTTTTCGCCTAAAATGAATCAGTGTGTTTTTGAACACAACTTTTTCGCGATTAAGTTTTTGAAGATTCATTCCAACGTGTTCTTTAAAACTATCCATTTTATCGCACGTTCGTTGGTAATTTTCTACAAGGTCTAGGTACAACTGGCTTGTTTTGATGTCAAAAGTTGTATCTTGAAGTTTCAATGTATCTATGCAATCTGCGTGTTCCTCTTTGCACACGGCACACATTGCTTTCTTGTGAACTTGACAAAATTGTGTTATTGCCTGGTTCGGGTGAAACTCACAATTGTTTTCCATCGTCAGTGATAAATTCATTGGGATTTTTTATAAACCTTCCCGAAGCAGAACTTATTTGAAGCAATTTCTGTAAATCTGTACAATCACCAGTCTGTAACAGACCAAAAGGATCGATCAAATATAAAAAAGATCAATAAACATTGTAAAAGAAATGTTCAAATAAAACGAATAATGGTTTCACTGCAACAAGCAGCAATACTGTAAGTACTTCTTTGGCAGAAACACAGTATGCGCCATTTTTTTTACAACATGAACCTGGATGTGAAATCTTCTAAATGTTGGTTCAAGTGCAACCCAAACAAATTGTTAGTGGGGGTGGGGTAACATTTATTTATTTTTAAACCTCTTTTTTCCTTTCCACATAACAAAGATTTGTCCATTTTATGTTAAACAATAGAATATTAAATGTTCAGTTTGTCAATGTTTCAAAGGCATTAATGTCGTTCTAAAGGGTCTGTTTTCAATCGGAATTCCAGCGAAAAAAAACATCCATTTTTGCGTGGTTGAAAAAAGGAGAGGGGGGCATAAAATATAAAACATGATTAAATAAATTTTGAATATAACTTAAAAAAGATATCTCTCCATCATGAGTTCGTATGAAATTAAATTAAAGAAATACAAATGACAACAAAGTTCCAGACAATAAATTTTGCTACGCCTGACGCGCGTTTCGTCTATTCAAGACTCATCAGAGGCGCTCTACCAAAAATATTGAAAATGCCAAACACTGTTTGAATATGAAGAGCATGGAACAGTATAACCAAAAATACCAAACTGGGGAACCAAAGTATTACTAAGATATTCAACCTATGTCTGGGGTAGGAAGAGCCTTAGGGTTAAGACAATTTTGAAATTTAAACATTAAATTTAATTTCGTTCACAATAAATTGAAAAATAAACCGATGGGAAATAACAATGAAGATCTTTCAATCTTTAACAATTTCATTTTAAACATTTTAACCCTTCATACGATTATCTTCCACAGAAACTGATCAAAAACAGTCTCTTAACCTTAATTTTAATACACATAGGTCCTACAGCAACTGACCTTACAAGACTACCAGATTTAAGTACACACATACCTTAACTCGCAAGAAAAGGAGACATCAAATTCGTTCCATTATTTAGTCTTCCTGTGTTTGTATTTAATATTATAATAACTACTTTTTGATTTTAAAGGATCGATATTTAAATCCATACACTTTAGTAAATTCAAAATGAAAAGGCCATTTCATCGACCTATGTAAATTTAATTTCAAAAGGGTTTAAATGGAAGAAGTATTTGTTCAAGCCATGTAAAAAACTTTAAAAAGTGTCATTATTTTTTCATTCAGACTTTCAAAAGTTATGTGATTGTGTGAACGTTTTAGGGTTGATCATCTTCTAATAATGCATCTTTGAAGATTGTATTTACAAAAACATAAATGCTTTAACATATTATTTTATTATTGGTAACATGATAGAGTTGTTTCATAATCAATTATAATGAGTGGACCAAAGCAATGAAAAACATATTCATAATAAGTTATGTATATTTTTAAATACGGATGATTATGTACACTTGGTGCTTCTCTCTCTGGTTAGTATAACAATATGCTGCTTTAAAGCAATGAGCATACACTGTAAAAATGGTGTTTAGATTCTAAACACAAAATCTTTGTTGAATTTTAAACAAGTTTAGCATCTAAACATGTTTAGGGTTGTGTTTAGATTAATGAAAATAGTATAGGAAAATTTCTAAGATTGATATTTTTAAGAAGTGAAATATGTTAAGCTTTTACGTGTTTAATTGGAAAGTGTTTAGAATTTAAACACAATCTAAACATGTTTAGGGCTTAAAATGTTTTAAAGTGTTTAGATTCTAAGCACCATTTTTACAGTGTACGTTCTCGAAACATGAAAAATTATTTCTACATGGATGCCAACAAAGCTTTTAGGTTGAAAAAGATAAATTTTTGTGTTAAAACACGAGGTAAATACCTATTTCTTACAAATTCAACTAAATGCTCTCAAATCTCTTCTAGACAATCAGACATCGATTTATCTTTTGCACTACACCTTATGTCGTGGTGAATTACCAAAGTCTTCCACCTATAAGATGACATGGCGTCCATTTTCCGTTTTTCAAACATGGAATTAAGATATTTAAGGTATATGTACAATGTTTCATTTTGGTTGTGCATCTGATTTTTAATATAATCTACTTCGATTTCAGTAAATGCTATTCTTAAATCACAACCAAGCCTACCAAAAAATAAAACAGATCCATGATTCTTTACCAGGTCTGAAACACACAAGTGTTCGTCGAAGCACTCTTGAAGATTATTGTATCCTACAGCTGGATACAGATCGACCTGACTTTTATCTTCATCGACGTAAAAAGTAAAAAGAACGTTTGGGTGGTAAACATCTATCCCTTACAGTCTTATACTGGTAGTTCCGTTAACTTCTTTGCTTTTGCATTCTTGATTTTCATGGTGAGAAATGCATGTTGCTCCCCAACACACCGGAAACTTTAACTTTTTTTTAAATTTGCTTGTAATGTGTTATCGTGCTTGTATTTTTTTCGAAATAAATATGTTTAATTGAACTAAAGGTATCATTTCTGTTTGTTCAGACCATTTTCCCTTATTTGAAAGCACCTCAGGTAACCGTTTCCAACATACCTGCTTCAGTGTTCCCTAAGGCAAGGGCATCACCGGGCCTTTAAGAGACGGCAATGATATCGAATTCGGTCGGAGAAACGACTCTCGTCCCTTCGCTTGAATCAGTTCATTTACTTTAAATTCTGGGTAATCGTCGTATTAACTACTATTTGTTAACTCTGTTACATACTCAATTACAGCAGTGGCTAATGCTTTGCTTTTTGGTGATTTTATACAAGAATTTACTAAAGACGCTGTTGTTTTAACCACAGAAATATGTTCGGATTCTAAAAGGCAGATACCTGTAGCCATGTTCTTAAAATGTCTAAAAAGAAGAATTAATAGATCAAAAGCATAAATTCCAAAAATAAAAGAACCTTAAGCCCCATTTACATGCACAGTTTTACATACGTATGCATTTTTACATACGTATGTAATTTTACACATGTGTGTAAATACTGCATGTAAATGCAAATACATACGTATGTAAATTTGCACATGGTGTAAATTTACATCACCTCAGGACCAGATGTAAATCTTTATGTGTAAATTTACACATGCCTTTTAATTAAATTTTGTGCATGTAAACGCAATTCAAAGAAATGCATAGCTCGATTTTTCCCTTCCTTCGATTTTTCCCTTCCTGTGGACCTTTTGACTTCGACCTTAAAGCTATTTACTCCAGAATCCACATGCATCTTTCGTTCACCATAAGCTCTACGACGTGTAAGTTTTATGAAAATATATAAAGGCGTTTATAAGTTATGCATGAGAAACCAATATCACTCTACAATATCATTTCTTTCTAAACTTGTGACCTTAACTCTTAATTCCTCCGACACAATTTACATCTTTCATACACAATAAGCATAGATATGCGTATTTCTGAGTAAAATCAAGCTTTGGGAACAAATATCACTACCTTATCTAAGTTTTGCATAACTTTTGACCTTTGCATTTGACCTCTTTACCCATAAGCTACAGGCCTCTTCCTTATTTCTTAGGCCGAAAGCTAAGATTTGGATTTAGGAAACAAACCAGATGGAAGGACGGACGGACGGACGGAAAGCCAAATTCTATATTCGAGTCTTTATGATTCGAATCTGTATGTTTAGAAAGGCGGCGGGACAATTAGAGCATGGTTTAAGTTGCACCAACGTGACTTTCACATTTAATCTTTTGACACCATAAAGAAAGGAAAGTTGTTGTATTACTGCATTGGTCTTTATATTTTTGTTTGTTTGTTTTTTGTTTTATGTCCAGTCTACAATATTTTAGTTATAATCGGGACAAGAACTAATTGAAACAACAAGTTGAACCCAGAACACAGCATCCATTACACAGACCCATGCACGCCAGTCATGCAAAAAGGACTTGTGTAAACGACCACAAACCAGAAGAAAAACGAACCAACTCACAAGACAGGCCAATATACCCTCAACGCACCATTATATATAAGGCTAATGCATCCAGAAAGTGACGGAAGCCTTCCCCAAAACATTCGCACAATCTGGAACCCATACCTACGACATGGTGACTGAAAATGAAGAATTCTTTCCAGAAATAAGGTCATACTTGTTTGAACACTTGCCAGTGTTGGATATGACCAACCATTACCCAGTTTCACATAATCAACCTTTATTTGTCGAAAATACAATGCTGAATTCTGGTCGAACCTACACACACTGAGAGAGAGAAAATGGTTGGGTGGGAAATAAAGGAACTGTAAATGTTGAAGACCATAATGACAGGGCTTCATTAGCAAATCTAGGGGTATACAAAATGACTGTAACTGGATCACATATCGGTATACGTATAGTTCATATTGGTCCAGTTAACTCATTTGAATTAATTTATAAAAATACACACCAAGCATAAAACTCATGTAAATGCTTAGCATTTTTGCTTATACATACGTGTGTAAATTTGCACATGTGTATATTTACATACGTATGTATAATTTGTGCATGTAAATGGGGCTTTAGTTAGCCCACGCGTCCACATTATGGACTTTCCAGTTAGGACTTAAAAAAGTCAGAGTTGATGTCTTTCCAAGTCGGCTCGTTTAATTGACAGGCCTGGAAATGGGACCTGAGGCTATATACCAAATATCAAAAGCCTACAATTAATAGTTGCTGTGAAATCTGTGAGGAAAATTTTCAACTCTGAAATTTATTGAAAAAAGTCTGAGTCAGCTCGTTAAACAGGAAGCAGATCATCGACACACCTGAAAATGTATCCCAACATATGGGACCCCCACCTGAAGCTAAATACCAAATATCAAAAGCCTACGATTAAAAATAGCTGCTCAAGATATCTGTCATGAAAAAAATTAATCACGGACTGACAGACGGACCAGTCAAGAACATTATACCCATCGCAACTTCGTTGCGAGGGGTATAATAAGATAAAACAGTATTGCATCATATAATAAACAAATTATCAAATTTCATATCGACCAAGTGATGGACGTATGTTTAGATGAATCGGTATACCAGAGGACACTAACTGTGAACCATTGTTTGTAAGAACTCTGCTTTGTGTAAATGGAACGAGCATTTTTCCATTTTATAGACAAGAATGACGGCGGACTTTTTCTCTGTTTTTTAATATCTTCCTTTTTAATGGCGATGCCCTTCACGCAACAAATTTTAGATATCGCGAGCAGGACATAGCAGATTCTATGATGTCTGGTTTCTTCTTCGATGTTTAAGATTCCCTTCACTTCCGCTATGTCAAAATGCTGTGTTGTCATATGGCATCCAGTGGCGGATCCAGAAATTCTGAAAAGAGGGGGCCCACTTACTGGCTTAAGAGGGGGGCCCGCTTTGGTCACGCTTCAATGATTTCCTATATATTCAACAAAATTTTTCCGCCAAAAGGGCCCCCCCCCTGGATCCGCCTATGGCATCGAGTTTACTTTCACAAACATGTTTTAACTTGTTTACTTCTTTCTCGACCGGTAAAAATATATATACTGTTCTAATTCAAATGTCTAACCAAAACGAATTTTACAGGCAGGCTTGGTAAGTTTTGTTCATCTTCGATGACTTCATCAGATGAGCCAAATATGGTAGATGGGGTGTCTATAAATTTATCCCTAGATTTCTTTTTTATTTTGGCCATAGGTAGCTCTAGAATGGCACTTTAAGTTTTGATGATAAAATAAAAAGTTCACTAGAGGAATTTTTGTAGAAACGACTTTGAAAAATGCATGATTTTAATACTTTTAATATAGGATCACTAGGGGAAAATTCATTTTTTCTTCATCTAAGAGAATATACTCCATAGAATTTTCTTAAAATTTGTGAAAATCTTTTTTTTGGTATTGATATTTAAATATACACAATAAAAAATTAAGTTCACCATCAAAATTTTTGAAAACAGTGAAAAATATGTTTTTCCCTATTATATCTATACAAATTATCTCCCCGTAAAAAGTATAGGAAAATACTGAAATTCACAAAGAAGGTGAATTTTATCAAAATTTTTGTTATAATGATCACTTCTGTTGTTAGCTAGCCCAATAGAAATTAATTAGAATAGCCAGCATTATTAAATTTAACGTTATGTGCAAAGAAGATGCTCAGTAATAGACACCCCATCTACCTTAACAACAATTTGTACTGTTTTGTCAATCCAAAGCATTCAAGAAAGTTCTACTGCTTACAGAATTTGGTGTATCAATTATTGTAAAATGATCATATTTTAACATGTTTATACCCTTGCTATATCATTTGATGCTAAAATCTTTCGAAACTGGTATTCAAAAATGTCTATCTTAATATTTATCAGATTATTCTCTTCGTGAAAAAAATATACTTAATTTTATATTTTTTTAAAGAGCAAAGACCTGAAATCAGCTTCACATATAGATCCTTTTCACATTGACAATTATGACGCCCTGTGTGAAATGAAAGAAAGTTTAGACACAGAACAGTCCCACATCAGAGGGATTTATGTTGTCCATCATAATTTTTTTCAATCTTCTTAACTTCTTATATCTTAATTGTATTACTTAGTTTGCTAACAATGATTGAAAGATTTTTATTAAGCGGTCATTTGACAAAGCGTTGCTTCAGAGAAAAATCTTCCCATACTTTTGGTAAAGAAAGTATTTAGTAAATGAATGAGACCTATTTCAAGACTGTTGTACTGATAGGTCACGACACCTGAAAATTAATTTATTTCTGCATCTGTTCAATAGCATTAAAATCTAACTGTTCTTTTGTTCCCCACTCACCCCTATCTTTCTCATCATCATTCCATGTTCGTTTAATCGGTCTGTTTATGGCACTGGAATAATCTTCTATATAGTGCTGCTGCCAATTCTAAGTTCAAGGAGCCATAACTCCAACAAAAATTAAAGGATGAAAATTTCCTGGTAATATGCAATTCCACATACCAAGTTTTGTTAAATTCTGTTGAGTAATTTTCAGAGGAGTTGAGAGGAACAGTTAGGGGGATATAAGGACCAATAACAATTAACTTGTCCTCTGTGAACCACCACACTTAAGAAATAAGAATGACATTGCTCTAAACAGTTGATCACTTCTATTAGGAACATAATTTTAACAATTTATGTTTTTAATTAAGTAATAAGTCCAATGCTCATGACCTGACAAACTTTGTGAAACTTTAATAAGTGCAAAAAAAATGGAGGAATGTATACATGGGATGTCTTAGCACCCTCAACAGGAAGTAAGAATCTACCAGTTCTGAAAATCACTTTGGGCTGGACATACAATTTGTATGGGGCAAATGGTAAATTCACTATGATCCTTTTGACAATTACAATTCTTAACCATTGGTTACACCTATAAAATGGTATTCAAAACCAGAATTCCTGGGTTCCCTGCAAGCAGCAAACATTTTTAACAGGAAGTAGATAAGTGACACCCCTGAAAACCCTTGCCACCATATGAAACCCCTACCTGAAGCTGCATACCAAATATTGAAAGCCTACAAATAGAAGTAGCTGAGAAACTTATTACGGAAAATTTTCCATTTTTGACTCTTAAAAAGTCTTAAGTCAACTCTTTAAACATGAAGAAGGTAAGCAACAGACCTGGAAAGGCATCCAACCATATAAAACCCCGACCTTGAGCTGCATACCAAATATCAAAAGCTATGATTAATAGTAGCTGAGGAATCTGTTGCCCCAAAAAGGTGTGTTGGACGCACGGAAACACACACGGAGACACAGATGCCAAGCATTTCTATGTCCCCACTATGGCTTCATAAAATAAGAGTTTCAGAATTTGATATTATTGTCATTTTACCCCTCTAAAGGCAATTAAAGATCTTTTTGAGAAATGAATACTTATCCTAACTCTTGTTTCGACTGGAATTCACATTGTTGATTAATATTCAGTTGTTTTGTGTTTCCATGTTTTACATGTTGCTGTTTTTGTCCCGTTCTTGTTGGTGTTTACTGGTTTTGTCTCTGCCCTTTCTGACTTTTGACATTCAGATACCCAATTGGTACCTCTGCTTCTATGATTCTTTTTAGATATGCAAGTTTTCATATTTGGTAGAAGTGCGGTAGTGATTCACTTTGCTATGTTTCTCTTAAGTTATATGGGACCAGATCATTACCCTCAAGGGAAGGAAGTGGACAGAGGGGTATGTTATCGTATCTTACGGTTTATTATACCAAACCACCCTGTCAAATTTCTCATCACTCTTAATAAAGCTTGAGAGAAATTTGGTTTGAAGATAGGTAAGAACAGAAGCTAGTAAAACAAGGGGTTGCACTTAGTCCTGCAAAGGATACCCCCACTCGACCACTCAGAAAACAGGAAGTAGATGGTGAGGCACGATACAACTCATCATGCTAAAGCTGTATACCAAATTTGAAATCAATCTCTTCTGTAGAAGCCGAGAAATCTGTTACGAAAAATTGTCTATTTTTTTACCCTGAAAAAAGTCCATGTCGGCTCAGAAAACAGGAAGTGGATGCGCAACTGACCTGGAAAGGGGAAGCACGATACAACTCATCATGATAAATACCAAATTTGAAATCAATCTGTTTAGTAGAAGCTGAGAAACTGTTACAAAAGTTTGTTATGGACAGACAAGGTGATTGCAATATAGCCCCCTCTCTTACAAGTGGGGGTTTAATTTACTACCCCTTCCCTACAAGTTGTTGCAGGGGAAAAAAATACAAAACATCTAATTGGTTATTATATTTTATTTGTTTATTATACATATTTTTATCATTGTATTGCACTTCTTATTGGTAAATCTTAAGGGTAACAACATTATATAAAAAGCCATAACATTTGGAAACAAGTTATTAGTGTCAAATGATAACTATCACATTGTACAAACATAGATCCAATTGGAAACGAGATCTAAATAGAACTTTAGCTTGAATACTAGGTTTACCTTTTTATTATTGAAACCTGTCTGAATAAACATAAGAATAATATGAATTCCGGTTATTAACCATTATCTTAGTTTCTCATTATTTTAGAGATTTTAACACTGGGCAAATTTTCTGGCCTTTTATGAGTTTTTTTTCAGACAGATTTCACTGTTGTTTAAGTTTTGAAAAAAAATCTAAGGATTGTATCTTAACCTTTCAATAGTGAAGTTCATTTTGTTATTCATTCAGGTGCACGACGTGATGCTTATTTCATTTATCAAATAATATTCACATACAATAACATAAATAATCAATACAATCATTCACCTACAAAGAGTTTTTTCTTTGGTCTTGTGATAAGCAAAACATGTATTTTAGTCGTTTTATGGAATGTTTTCTAAATGAATACTAAATGCATGTTACATAATTATGGTACAAAATAAAGAATATAAAGTTCATGCAAGTTTAATTCTTAAATGATTTTATCATAGCACTTCTATGTGGTTACAACAATATACCGGTAAATAAATTTAGTCAATAATTTAGACTAGAATAAATATACATAAGACCAAATAAAAAATACTTAGCTTCTCAGACCCCTGCCTTATCTGTTATTGAGCAGCCTCCTTCCTTTTTATTGCTTTTCATAAAACAAAAAATCACCTGCTTCATTACTTTTTTAAGGGTTTACAATGTAAAAAGTTGGCTCATCTACTTTTTGGACTAATAAAAAAAATATGTAGAAGCCTCCCTCTCTCTCTCATTTGTTTTTAGAAAAATGGCCTGAAAAGCTAAAAAATAATTGTGTATGGACTTATATAGCACTATTTATGTAAATCTCCAAGCATTATTGTTCTTTCTATATGTAATTTCTTTCTTCTGTTTTTTTATTTGTTTCATTTGAAAAATTTGCATTCCAGCCAGTCTATCTATTATCCATAATTTAAAAAATTCTTTTTGACCATAACATAAACAAATTCAAGATATTTTCAAATTTTCTGTCGTTTGCTTTTCACCATAACAAATCAAAGTCATTAGCCGAGTTTTCTAACTGTTTTTGTTGTAGCATCCTGATCTCTACCTTCACAGCCAAACAGATCATTCTTTCTTCGTGTATCTTACTACACAGATCAGCATTGTTTTTCTGGAAAGAAAGAAAAATATAGATCATTCTTTCTTCATGTATCTTGCTACACAGATCAGCATTGTTTTTCTAGAAAGAAAAAACAACAACAGATATAATATGGAAAGGAGATTTTGTCTGCACAAAACTAAGCAAAAACATAAACAAGAGGCTCCCAGGAGCCTGAATCGCTCACCTGACTTATGTGCCTAAACTATAGGCTATTAGGCAAATACTATTCAACATTGATCCTTTTCTAAGCTGAATAACTTATTAGCAAAAAACAGCAATTTACCCCTATGTTTTATTTTTAGCCATGACGGCCATGTTTTTCAACCAATCAATTATCCCCCCATCAGTTCTGAACATTTTATGCTAATAAACAACAATACCAAGTTTGGTTCAAATTGAACTTAAGGTGTCAGAAAAGTTAACATTTTAAATGTAATGAGTAAAAGCTGTAAAAATGGTCAAATTCAACATTCTAAGGGGAATAACTGGTAAGAGGAATGGCCCTACAACATTGACCCTATTACATATTTTGTAGATCATGATGTGCTTAACAATACACAATTTCAATTTCTTAATTATCTCATATAGTTTTCAAGATATTAAGATTAAGATTAAGATTTAAGCAAGCATCAACTTCTCTCTATCTGCAATAGTTTTCATTCCATAGGCCAAAAACATGAAAAAAACATTATTTCAGGGGCCGTAACCCCTATAAGGGTCATCTGACAACTTCAGCCCTATCGAGACTTTTGTAGAGCTAAATGAGCTGAACAACAGCTTTTCTCTATCTGCAATAGTTTTCATACTATAGGGCAAAAACATGAAAAAAGGCTATTTTTCACCTTTAAAGGGCTGTAACCCCTAAAAGGGGTCATCTGACAACTTGGATCTAATGGAGACTTTTGTAGAGCTTTTCATGCTGAAGCAGTAAGGTGGCATCAGATTTCATCTATCTCTTATACTTTTTGATTTACAAGCCAAAAACAGTAGTCTGACCCCCTTGGTCTATTTTTAGCAACGGCAGCCATGTTTTTCGACGAATCAAAAATCCCCACACCAGTTCTGTGGGGGATACCACTAAGGTACCATCAGACCAAATTTGGTTTGAATCTGTTCAGCCGTTTCAGAGGAGAAGAAGTTTGAAGAAAAGTTAACGACGACAACGGACGCCAAGTGATGGCAATAGCTCACCTGGCCTTTGGCCAGGTAAGCTAAAAACATGAAAAAATGTTATTTTTCACCGTAACATCTATAAGGGGTCATCTGACATCTTCGACTCAATGGAGACTTTTGTAGAGCTTTTGATGCTGCAGCAGAAGGGTGGCATCAGATTTCATCTATCTCTTATACTTTTTGATTTACAAGCCAAAAACAGTAGTCTGCCCCTTCTGGTCTATTTTTAGTAACAGCGGCCATGTTGTTTAAACGGCGGTCACCATTTGTGCAATCTTGGTAGAGGACATCCCATAGATGAAGTGTGCAAAGTTTCAAAGCAATCCCTTCAGTCCTTTTGGAGGAGAAGATTTTCAAAGAAAAGTTAATGACGACGACAACAGACGCCAAGTGTTGGCAATAGCTCACATGGACCTTGGGTCCAGGTGAGCTAAACAAGAGGCTCCCAGGAGCCTGAATCGCTCACCTGGTCTTGATGTTGACCCTATACTTTTGTAGAGCTGAATGAGCTGACCATATAAGCAAGCAACAGCTTTTCTCTACCTGCAATAGTTTTCATTCTATAGGCCAAAAACACCATTTTTCACCTATAAGGGGCCATAACCCCTATAAGGAGTCATCTAACAACTTCGACCCTATGGAGACATTTAAGCAAGCAACAGCTAATCTCTATGTGCAACAGTTTTCATTCTGTAGGCCAAAAACATGAAAAAACGCTATTTTTCAGGGGCCGTAACCCCTAGAAGGGGTTATCTGACAACTTCGACCCTATGGAGACTTTCGTAGAGCTAAATGAGCTGAACATTTAAGCAAGCAACAGCTAATCTTCTATCTGCAATAGTTTTCATTCTGTAGGCCAAAAACATGAAAAATCTTTATTTTTCAGGGGCCGTAACCCCTATAAGGGGTCATCTGACAACTTCGACCCTATGGAGAATTTTGTAGAGCTAAATGAGCTGAACATTTAAGCAAGCAACAGCTAATCTCTATCTGCAATAGTTTTCATTTTGTAGGACAAAAACATGAAAAATCGCTATTTTTCAGGGGCCGTAATCCCTATAAGGGGTCATCTGACAACTTCGATCCTATGGAGAATTTTGTAAAGCTAAATGAGCTGAACATTTAAGCAAGCAACAGCTAATCTCTATCTGCAATAGTTTTCATTCTGTAGGCCAAAAACATGAAAAATCGCTATTTTTCAGGGGCCGTAACCCCTATAAGGGGTCATCTGACAACTTCGACCTTATGGAAAATTTTGTAGAGCTAAATGAGCTGAACATTTAAGCAAGCAACAGCTAATCTCTATCTGCAATAGTTTTCATTCTGTAGGCCAAAAACATGAAAAATGGCTATTTTTCACCTTTAAGGGGCAACCCCTATAAGGGGTGATCTGACAACTTCGACCCTATAGAGACTTTTGTAGAGTTAAATGAGCTGAACATTTAAGCAAGCAACAGCTAATCTCTATCTGCAATAGTTTTCATTCTGTAGGCCAAAAACATGAAAAAATGCTATTTTTCACCTTCAAGGGGCCGTAACCCCTATAAGGGGTCATCTGACAACTTTGACCAAATGGAGACTTTTGTAGAGCTTTTGATGCTGAATCAGTAGCGTGGCCTCAGATTTCCTCTATCTCTTATACTTTTTGATTTATAAGCCAATAAAAAGCTACGCCGAGCGCAGCATGATACGACCGCAACAAGTTGAACCCTGTACATTGGAGGCCCAATATGGATAGTCTATTGCTTTGGTCACATGCAGCCCATGGTGGACTTACAAAGCTTTTTTACACATGCAACCTATGGTGGACTTTAAAATGCATATTTGACACATATATATTTACAATAATATTAAATAGAAAAAAAAATTATTTCTATATTCATTGACATTTTTGACACGATTAAGCCCCTTTTGGCCCTTTTTTAAAAAAAGGTCAAGACCACAAAATGCAATAAAAAGCTTCCTTCAGTGTATATAATCATCATATTTCAACTTCATAACAATTGGCTGGCCCACTACAGCTAAATTTCTTGTGTAAAACCATTTGCCTTGACCAACTTTTAAAAATGGCGTTTTTTGCCCCTTCGACCCCTTATATCTCAAAAACAGTAAGAGAAATTTCAAATCTGATTGAAAAATGCAGGCAGAGATTTTCACAAGGATTCCAATGAAAAAAAGATTTTGAAAATCGGACCACAAATAAAAAAGTTGATTTTTTGGGTGTGGCCCGTCTTTGGCCCCCTGTAGCAATGTAATGGTTCAATATACAACAAAACCATTGACACATTTTGTTGACAGAATTTAATAAGGAATTCATTAAAAAAAGAATTTTCAAAATCAAATGAATAATAAACATTCTACAACAGTTTTGTCCATACACCCGTTTTAGCCCCTTTTGGTCCTTTTTTCCAAAATGGTAAGGGCCACCAACCCCAAATACAATAGGAACCTTCCTCTAGTGGTTACAAACATCATATAAAAATTTCATAACAATTGGATAATATTTACTCAAGTTATCGCACGGAAACCAAATGTCCCCAGACGACGACGACGACTACAACAACGACAACGACAGCATCATACCATTATACGTCCGCAAATTTTTTGCGGTCGTATAAAAACAGTAGTCTGACCCCCCTAGTCTATTTTTAGTAACGGCGGCCATGTTTTTTAACGGATCAAAAATCAAAACACAAGTTTGGTGCAGGACACCCTAAGGATCATTCATACCAAGTTTCATTAAATTCTGTTCGGTAGTTTCAGAGGAGAAGATTTTTGAAAAATTGTTAACAGACGACGACGACGACGACGACAGACGACGACAGACGACGACGACGACGACGACGGACGCCAAGTGATGGTAATAGCTCACATGGACCTTCGGTCCAGGTGAGCTAAAAAGGCAATAACTCCTACATGGGTTGTTGGATCATCTTGAAAAATTCAGGGCAAGTAGATCTTGAGGTGCCGAACACTTTAACTCTGTCAGAATTTTAAAATCTGTAACCGTTTTTGAGTTATTTGCAAAAAACTGCAATTTACCCCTATGTTCTATTTTTAGCCATGGCGGCCATGTTTTTCCGACAAATCAAAAATCCCTACGCTAGTTTTATACTACCCATGCTAATAAACAACTGTGCCAAATTTAAAAGCCACTGGACTTATGGTGTTAGAGGAGTTAACGTTTAAAAAATGTTAATGACGACTGATGACTGACGACCGACGACGGACAACGGACAACGCCGGATGCCAAGTGATGGCAATAGCTCACATGGACCTTCGGTCCAGGTGAGCTAAAAACAAGTTAAAAAAGATCTTTGTAACATTTAATAGTTTCCAATATCCACAACTGATAACATGTAAATATCAAATAGTAGGTTATTTTTGCAAAGTCCTAATGTTTGCTTAATTTGACACCGTTGAAAATAAACACAAAACTATGTTATGAGCTTAAATCCCAACATGGCCATATTTGTAAGTTTGTATGTATACAAGGTACTATATTATTTGTGTTTGACAGCAGTCAAGCAGTCTTCTGTTATTAAACACCAATGCAAACTCTGGAAATATCAAATAAGCCAAACACATTAGCTATTAATACTTTGAAACTGTCTGATCTTATAATTGCAGAAGCCTGTCTAAGCTAAAATATTTGTCTTTTTTGTTTTGACATTATCATACACTTCTAAAGCTATGAACAGAAAATATTTTACCCTGATAGTCTCATTATTCAATAAAAGAGATGGAGTTTTGTTATCAAACTATCCTAGAATTTACCTCAAGAGCCTCATTTTTCTCCAGTAATTCATTGAGTATTTCCTGTAGATCCTCCTCATCCTCACTATCAGAGCTGGAGTCTGAGGTAGAACTATACTCCTCTAAGTCTGAGTCCTGACGGAGGTATTGTAGCTCTGTAATTTCTTGGTGAAGCCTTTCTATTTCATTCTTCTCTGTCTCAATTTTGGTACGTAACTCACTCTCTGTAAAAACATAAAGATACAAATACAAGCTAGATATTAAGCAAAACAAAATCTAAATAAGGTGTGTCATGCAAATTATTCAAAGAGTGTCTGGTGCCTGTAACATTTATGAAAGACTCACTCTAGCTAAACCATCATGTATATATGTTGAAACAGAGGCATAATCTTTTCTCAGTAAAGACAAAAAGTTGAGCATACTTGTTGTTTTAGGGCTCAAGGAATAAGAAAACATCATGTTGTTTAAATGGGTATATTCCAAAAGCCATAGACAGACATTGTCATACAGTGACGTTACATAAAACCATGTAAGTGTATACAAACTTTATGCACAAATTTAGACACATACTTATGATGTTCATACAGTGTTATTTTTAATTATGTTAAGGTGAGTAGTTAATTCATATGACATTCAAATTTGTACAGAAAATCTGTAAACCATACCAATAGCTAAAAGCTCCTCCTCTTCTAATCTAACTTTGTGTTCTTCCTGTTGTAAATTTAACAATTCCTCATCCTCTTCAACAAATACAGCTAAAATATGAAAAACAAGTAAATCTGTGAGCTCATTAGAGATTCTCCCTTTATAATAAAAATAAGTTCAAACAAAAATGGGTCAAAGACAGAAATGGGCAGAAATCGAATGGGACCCCACTCTGATGCTGTATATCAAATATCAAGTGGCTGTGATAAGTAGTTGCTGAGAAAACTGTTACGAAATTTCTTTCCCGCCCACACACCGCCGGCCCGTCCAACATTCACCATTTTATAACTCCGTGAAATCTGGCCAGAAATGTACATGCATAAGACATTGATGTTTTAAAATCAAGTCCTCATGACTTGTACTGAAGACATAATTTAACTTCATTTTAAGATAGACATATTCTTTATCTTAGCTATCTATTCCTAATTCACTTACATCTTAGAGCAAAAGTTCTTACTTGTTTTTTTAATACATGTACGACTCTTATTCATTGACAAAACATGTATTGTGGTTTCATTATTATTCGTGGGGTATCCATTTTCTTGGTGGACTTGAGCCACGAAAAATAAAAATCTGCGGAGGAAATTTAAACATTTAAATGTATTTTGCAAACTTCAAAACCACAAATAAGAATCCATTTAACGATCTTTTTTCATTTCATCATGAAAATTGGTATCAATGAAAATTAATGAATCCACAAAACTTACTGTCAGTATCATGTACAGTGATGAATTCTGCTACGTCTTGTTCTGCTGTGTTAAACTGTTCTGGTACCTGTGCTGGAACTTCTGCTACTGGTTGCTCACCTATCTCTGACACTGATTCAAAAGTATCAGTAGGAAGATCAGCATCAACTAACATATGAGTATAATAACAGAAGTTATAAGGAAATACATGTTGATGTCAAAAATAATTTATAAAAGAAATGTTTCGAAAGAGAAACCAGGAAAACTTTATCAAGAAGCAATGCTGTATTTGTTTTGAGTACAAAGTTCTGTTTTTGATATTAAATTAACTTTTAAGAAAAGAAAATACAGAATATTTATGATTATTGGCTTTAAATATAACATTTTCACTTGTTGAATTAATGGATTTGAAGGTAAGTTTTTAAGAATTTTTTATAAATAAACCAAATGGAGACTTGGAAGGCATGTTGGCCTTTATCTTAAAGTTTTCAATAAACAGAAGATAGCTAAGATAGCTTAGTTATGAGGGAAAAAATCGCTTTGTGGTATAAGTGTACTTTAAGAAAATGCTTCAAAACAAATGCACATATACTATAGGGTTGAGCTACACACAAACAAGCAAGTGTGACTCCTAAGACAATGTTATAATTACAGAGTGTACAAAATTTCATGAAGATCAGATTGACTGTTTCGAAATCTGTTGCAGGCAACAAAGAGTTACCTGTAGATTCTGTTGATGGATCCTTGCTTAACTCCCTTGTATCAACTTCCTCTTCGATAGTTTCATCACTCTCGTCGCTAGATTCTTTTGCCTGTATGTCTTTTTGTTGTTCCAGAATCTGTTCTACCTGTTCAGAAAATGATAAGTTACATCTGCTTGTTTGTAATTACACACATCAAGGGGTTGCATAAGATGTGCTTAGTATAACCCCACTTTACCACAAGTAGCCAAATTATCCCAGAAAGGGGAGACACAGTACAACTCATCATGCTCAAGCTGTGTACCAAATTTTAAGTAGAAGCTGTAAAATCTGCAATAAAACTTTGCTCTGCGGGGACAAGGGCAGACAAGGTAATTGTAATATTGCCCCTCTGTTACGAGTGGGGGTATAATCATAAAAGAATGTTGACCTTCAATATATTTATTGTTACAAAACTCAAAAATTAAATCACTAGACTTTCAACATTATATATTTTGATAATATAGTTATACTTATAAATTGTGATAAAAACAAAAGAATATACAGACACCAGAACACCAGGATCCTATGTGGATCATATTTCATAACAAAGTTTTGTTTGTTCATTACCATACCATGTTGTAACAAGTTAAGATCAACAAGAACCCTTTCTAGGTTCCCACCCGTTGAGTAGGAAAAATATAAGTTGGCTCTTTAAACAGGAAGAAGATGAGGGACAGATCTGAAGACAAATCCCACTATATAGGATCCCTACCTCAAGCTGCATACCAAATATTGAAAGTCTATGATTATTAGTTGCCAAAAAACTGTTACGAAAAAAAAGTGTGACGGATGTAGGCATGCACGGATTAACAGACACTGGTATTTCTATGTCTCCACTCCACTTTGCAGCAGGGGACAATAACAAGTGTGGCCACTAAAAGTATGTCTCGCCTGCCGGCACCATCACTAAAATCAACTACCTAAGCTTTCATTTCTTGATATAAACACAAAAAGTGTATGTATACCTAATAACAGATGCCTATAGTTACCGTATTATACTATTCAAGCAATCCATTGTCCACACAAGTATCACAAAAAAATTTCTGTCTTAAAAAAAGACCTAAGTTCACAGAGTCACTGGAGCGTAAAAATGGGGTCATGGTCACATGGCATGGTGACAGTTGCATTGTCCGTAACCGCAACTGTCTAATTACCCAATATCAGATGCCTAGCTATTATAACTTTCCAGCAATTCATCATCCACATAAGTCTTACAAAAAAGTTTTTCAGCCTGAAGAAGACCTAAGTTCACAGAGTCACTAGAGCGTGAAAATGGGGTCAGGGTCACACAGCATGGTAACAGTTGCGTAGACCATAACCTAAACTGTCTGTATACCTAATATCAGATGCCTAGCTAATATACTTTTCCAGCAATTCATTGTCCACAAAAGTCTTACAAAAAAGTTTAAGGCCTGAAAAAAGACCTAAGTTCACAAAGTCACTGGAGCGTGAAAATGGGTTCAGGGTCACATGGCATGGTGACAGTTGCGTAGACCATAACCTGAACTGTCTGTATACCAAATATCAGATGCCTAGCTAATATACTTTTCCAGCAATTCATCGTCCACAAAAGTCTTACAAATAAGTTTACAGCCTGAAAAAAGACCTAAGTTCACAGAGTCACTGGAGCGTGAAAATGGGGCTAGGGTTACACGACAAGGTGACAGTTGCGTAGACCATAACCTGAACTGTCTGTATACCAAATATCAGATGCCTAGCTATTATACTTTTCAAGCAATTCATTGTCCACAAAAGTCTTACAAAAAAGTTTACGACGCCGCCGCTGCCGCCGCCGGAAAGTAATACCTATGTCTCGCCTTCCGCGACTATTCGTCGCAGGCGAGACAAAAACTAATATGCAGTTTTTGTTATATCTGCCTAATCACAGTTCAGCAAACTGGGGCAATTATGCCAGCAAATTTTATAGGCACATTTGGTTATGTTTATCCTTTTTTTCACAACAGGTGCCACATCTTTTGTAACATTTTGCATTTTAGATTTTGTTAGAGTAAAATACAAGTACCTGATGCTCAAATTCATCAGCAGAGCTATCAGGGGATTCTTCCTCAGTCGTAGTGTGCTCAATTTTAACCTCAAGATTTTCCTCCTCTATTTTGTTCTCAGGTTCAATTCTTTTTGTCTCTGCCTCCTCTATTTTGTTTTCCTTTTCAATTCTTTTTATCTCTGCCACCTCTATTTGTTCAGATTTTTCATCTTGATCTTTTATATCTTCTTCAACTTCTTGTTTAGTCTCTGTGACTTCTACTGACACAGCTTCCAAACTAGGTGGAGCATCTGTTTCTATTTTGGATTCACTCCCTTCTTTCTCAAGTTCTGCTTCCTGTTTGACTGCAACAGGTTCATCTTGTATTTCTTCAATTTTTTCCTGAACTACTTCTGCAGCAGGTTGTGTGTCAATTGGTTTTGAAACTTCTTCTAAAGTTTTAGGTTCTTCCTTCTCTTTTGATTCAGAAGGAGGCTGAGGAGCAGGCTGTTTTGTAACTTCCTTCTTAGTTTTGTTATCTGTGGTTTGATTGGCTGGTTTTTGAGCTTGAGCAGCTAGTTGCTTTAATGGGATTTCTTTAAGTTCCAGTTTTAGTTCTTCCTCCTGGGAATTTCTTTGTTTTTTCACTTCTTCAGTTTTTCTTTTTATATCTCCTTTTCTAGTCATTTTTATCTGTAAATGAGCAAAATGCAAAATAAAATATGTTTTCTATATAAAAAGTTCAAGAAAAAATGTCAAAACAGTTTCAACTAAAATGTTTCTATCAAAAAAGATTAATTTGATATGTAACTTAGGGACTCGCAAGATAATTCATAACCATTTACAAGATATTTTCCGCCGTACGCCTTCATTGGCATCACAAAAAAAAACAACATTTCCACACTAAATTATGGATAGTTTCTTCAGCTTGAAGCCAAAATCTTTAATTAAATTCTACTTTCTACAGCATACATTTCAACATGATAACATAATTTAAGTTACATTATATGTTCATGTAAGTTAACCACAAATCTATCTTTAAGAAACTTTTTTTTACCTTTCTTTTTAACTGAGTGACAACCCTCTGCACCTCCCAGAGTTGTTCTTCTTTCTCCTGATCTGACACGCCTGATTGGAGCTGTTCATGGAGGTTGTTCAGGAGAGCCTCTTGTTTGAGAAGTTCTTCCTCTAGCTGAGCTGGGTTGTCTGGTAGTTCTAAGGACCATTTGGAATGGGCTGGTCTCAGTGGCGGCTTGTACCTGATAAAAATAGAAAAATAAAAATATGCTTGGTGATTATCTTTGTTCCTTAAATATTGTCTTTCCTGTAAGGAAAAACTAGAGGCTCCCAGGAGCCTGAATCGCTCACCTGATCTCTTATGCTAAAGCCTCTTACCTAGTGTGCAACATGGTCTACATGTACTTGGTAAGTAACATTAAAGAAACTAGTTAGGATAGAAAACACTTTTAAGACCAAGAATACAAAGTTACAAAGCTTCCCATTTGAAAAAAAAACCAACATATCAAGTTAAAATTGATTGAAAACACTGAAAAGGATGATATGACAATTTTGACCCTGAAATCCTCTAGCACTTACAGTTTTCAAGATAAAGTCCAAAAACTGTGAAAATAGTCAATTTTGACGATTACGGGGAAATAACACCTATAAGGAGTCGTCCCACAACTTTGACTCAACGGAGAGTTTTGTAGAGCTTTTGATGCTGAAGAAGGTAAGTTGCTTCGGATTTTCTCTATCTCTTATACTTTTTGAGCTATAAGCTTAAAACTATGGTCTGACCACCCTGTTCTATTTTTAGTAACAGCAGCCATGTTGGTTGGTCGACGTTCACAAATTTCACAAACTTGGTAGAGGACATCCTAAAGATCAAGTTTACAAAGTTTCAAAGCAATCCCATCAGTGGTTTCAGAGAAAAAGATTTTTAAAAATCAGTTAAAATTGATAGAAAAAT
The DNA here is from genome assembly GCA_963971305.1 of Arcuatula senhousia. Classification (NCBI taxonomy): domain Eukaryota; kingdom Metazoa; phylum Mollusca; class Bivalvia; order Mytilida; family Mytilidae; genus Arcuatula; species Arcuatula senhousia. The sequence goes on along the minus strand of OZ020311.1, from coordinate 6,623,585 downwards.
CAGTTAAAGGGGGGTAACTCTTAAACGGTTGATCTGACAATTTTGACCCTGCAATCATTTTTGTAGATTTCAATGAGCTGAACAATTTTGCAATGCTAACTTTTCCTGTAGCACTTACAGTTTTTAAGATAAAGTCCAAAAACTGTGAAAATGGAAAATTTTGATTATTAAGGGGAAATAACTCGTATAAGGAGTCGTCCCACAACTTTGACTCAATGGAGAGTTTTGTAGAGCTTTTCATGCTGAAGAAGGATGGTTGCTTCAGATTTTCTCTATCTCTTATACTTTTTGAGCTATAAGCTAAAAACTATGGTCTGACCCCCCTGTTCTATTTTTAGTAACGGCGGCCATGTTGGTTGGTCGATGTTCACAAATTGCACAAACTTGGTAGAGGACATCCTAAAGATCAATTGTACAAAGTTTCAAAGCAATCCCATCGGTGGTTTTAAAGAAGAAGATGTTTGAAGAAAAGTTAACGGACGACGGACACTTAACGATGACAATAGCTCAGATGACCCTTCAGGTCAGGTGAGCTAAAAAATACAGATTTTTTAGAAAACACATGTTATATATGTACTAGCATATACATGAATATGTACATAATCTATATCCAAATAGTGTTTGCCTCACACTGTATTCAATTTTGGCTAAATGATTTAATTACAGTACCAGACTGTTTAATTCATATGCTTTTTCTTTGATACTAATACAGTTTCTGTGAATACCTATCTTCAAGAGCACATGAGTCAACTCTGAGTCTAAACTGAATTTACAATGCTAATTGCAGTTCAGTTCTTTTGTTTGTTTTATGGTGTCTACTGATTTTGTTTTTGCTTCTACTTAATTCCTTAATGTCAATGCCCTTTTTAGGCATGTTTAGGCTAAATTTTGAACTTCTTAAGCATATATGGTTGGCAAAGCAAACAATAATTTTTATATTAAGGAACTTACTTCTTAAGTTCTGTGTGTTTAAACAGCTGTTTCACATGAGAGAAGAGAACATTCAGTACTCGATGAGAAATCTGCATGGTAGGACTAAGAACAATGGATACATTCTGAAGGCTCATCTTGTTCTCTTTTTGCTGAAAGTGCAAAAATAAGATATTTAAAGTTGGAACCTTTTATATACAAATGACATAGACAAGATTAAATATTTTGTCATTATATGTGCTTGTTTATAATTTGTACTAGATTGATATTATCCAGGGATTTATTTTGGTGATTTCCCTCCACTTGCGAAAATAAGTCAAAATTAAACCACTACATGTATATGGTTTATTAATATTATGAAATCCAGTCGGACAACTTGCTATTTATTAAATTGGTTATTTGTCATGTGCCTTACCCTCTCAATCACATGGTAATATGTCATGTGACTTACCCTCTCTATCACATTGTAATATGTCATGTGACTTACCCTCTCTATCACATTGTAATATGTCATGTGACTTACCCTCTCTATCACATTGTAATATGTCATGTGACTTACCCTCTCTATCACATTGTAATATGTCATGTGACTTACCCTCTCTATCACATTGTAATATGTCATGTGACTTACCCTCTCTATCACATTGTAATATGGATGTGACTTACCCTCTCTATCACATTGTAATATGGATGTGACTTACCCTCTCTATCACATGGTTGATTTGTCATGTGACTTACCCTCTCTATCACATAGTTGATTTTTCATGTGACTTACTCTCTCTATCACATTGTATTATGTCATGTGACTTACCCTCTCTATCACATTGTAATATGTCATGTGACTTACCCTCTCTATCACATGGGTCATGTGAACTATCATCCATGACAGTAACAGTCTGTTAGGTTTAGGTAAATCATGAATCAGCTTGTTGAATTTCTCTACTTTACTCTTCTCACTTTTCAATGCTAGCAATTAAGATGAAATTAAAATGACAACAAAGTTCCAGACAATAAATGAAGTTAAAAATACAGGTATCTAATTATGTTTTCTTTACAGCCATTGTGACAAACATTTTGATTTTTGTCTTAAATTTGATATTTAACATAAGAACTATTTTATTCCTTTAAAAGATTTATCTGATAGACTTCCAAAGGGAGCCCAAGTGACAAAGAAAAAAATATTTCTATTGAACTACATACATAGAAGAAAATATTTCTACTGAACTATGAGCTGAATTTTCCTTCAGTATCTGGTTTAGCACACTAGAGTACATCTAAGTCAATCTGAGTCCTTTATGGAATGTCTTCATATCTAACATGAAGTGACAAAAGGAAATGTGATATAGATCTGCTTTTAATATAATTGAAGTTTTGATCCAAAAATTTATATTTTGTAAAACGTTGTAAATAAACTGAAATTCTTACTTGATGCTTCCTCAAACTTTGGCATAAATGATATGGTCAGAACAGGCTCTGGTAACTCTCGAAGGAACTGTTTTAACAGGCTGGCTACAATGTTTGGTTCATGCTCTTCCAGGAACACAGGGAGCCCCTTGTTGTAACAATCTTTTAACTGCTGTATCTTGGACTTTACACCAGATATTCTGTAAATTCCTTCACATGATAGACCTGCAAATTAGATAACGAGTTCCTATAATTTTGATAAAATGTATACATGTGTAATATTATGCACCAGCAGCCATGGCTACATTGTTTATGAGTGGGCCTGATGACTTTTGGTCCAACAATATTATTTGACTTGAAGGTGCTACCAACCACAACAACAATGAAAACAGATGTCAGATGATGGTCCAACAACATGTTTTGGTATTCAAATAAATTTATATTACTTTATAATGTTAAACATGATTATTGAGACTATGGTAGTTTTGTTACAAAATATTGTTATGGCAAAAATCGTTTTAAGAACCTAACAGATGTCAAAACAAGAATATGTCGCCTACTTTTCTGCACTTTACTTTTTTTACACGCCTGCGAGTGTTCTCAAGAGAGTTTCTTTACGTCTTGTTGTTCTCATATAGTACTCTTGTCTCAGGTTCTCTCTTAGTGAATTGAACTTTTATTGATTTGATTTTTAAAGTGTGTTATTTTTTGTGCTTTGTACAAGATTAACAATAGGGGGAAAGATGGGCCCATGAAACTTGTTTAACCCCACCACATTCAATAATTATGTACTGTCCTAAGTCAGGAATCCTTGTCAAAGCTTTTGTTTGTCCCTGTCAACTATCTTTTTTTTGGTTTATGTCTAGAAATGGGTCTTTTCGTTGATGATCTAGGGATTTGCTTGAATCTTATGTATTGTATTTGTAGTCTTGGGTCAATCCAAGACAGCTAGCAGTGACCTCTGGTCATGTTGAAGACTGCTGGCTGTTTTCCATCGTGATTTTTTAAATTGCCGTTTCTTTAATGTTGGTTGTGTCGCATACACTTATTCCACATCTCTTTATTGTCTATTTTGTAGATGGGGCATAAAAAATCTTTTTTTCTGAAAAGTTTTCTGAAGTATAAAAAGGAAACTTCTTTCAGATTTTTCAAAGTCAGTAATCCATATATAAATTCACCATTGCATGGTAACAAAAGGGTTCCTTATGTACAGACTACAGTCTTATACAAACCATGTTCTTCTATATAATCAATGCATTCCCTAAACATAACAGGAAGTTCAATTCCATCATAACATCTATTCCTTTCTACTGCTAGCATCAGAGGAACTCCAAAAATAGCTTTGTCAGAATCTTCTAAAAATAGATAAGGGAAAAACCATGATTTAAATCTGGTATATTGATTAAAACATTCTCTGAACATAATCTACCATAGAAAGCTGTTCTAGCAACAGCTAACATAAGGGAACCGAAAAAAATATTTTGTCTGTTTCTTTTAAAAATAGAAATCCTGTTATTATTTAAGAACTTTTTACTGCAACATTGATATTTATTGACATTTGAGGGTATTAAACTTACATATAAATGTAGCTTTGTCTTTATAAGGAAATACATTTTTAGAAGACATCATGTGCTCGTAGACAAATACAAGGTTTCTACATGTATTTTTCAGACAAGTATAGATGTTGGTTGTCAAAGGGCTTTGTTTTATCCTCTTAACCAGACATGACATGCTGAATTTAGCATTAGCAATTGATGTCATGGGTGTGCTATAGCAAGCATGAATTGTTTACTCTTAAGGAGTTCAATCTTATTAGATTATTTTGTTGTTTTTGTGTTGTCTGTTTCTTTGTGCTGTTTTCCTTTGTGTTTAGTGGTTTTGTCTTTGCCCTTTTTGACTTCTGACATTCCGATGCCATGTTGCCTTGGTACCTCTTTGCTTCCTGCACCTTTTTTCCAAAATTGCACTGTCATGAAAGAAGACAAAATCTATGAATATCTATATAATTAACAATTGCATGTTTAATATTCGGAGACGGACCAAAAATGAAAAGACAAACATAGAGAATCTAAAGGAGTCACTCTATCCACACCCCACGGCTGATGACCTACTAGAACTTTCTATGACTGGTTCCTCAGTCTTGTTCTTCTTCTTATCCTTTTTATGTTTCTTATGCTCTTTTCCTTCTTTCTTCTTTTCTTTCTCTTTAATTTCTTTCTTAACTTCTTTTTTCTCTTCCTGAAAAAAAGAAAAAAACAATAAACTGATGGAACAATCAAGCTGGTCGATGTAAAGGTTTTTTACTTTTAATATTCAGCCAGGTTCATGTACTTTCAGAGCATGTATAGCACAATAGTGAATTTAGTGCAGGTTTGAGTCTAATATAGGCTTTAATTATCAGGGGCTGATCCAGAAATTTTCGAAAGGGGGGGGGGGGGCAACATACTGGGTTCTGTGGGTCAAAGGGGGGTTCCAGAACAATTTTGCTGAAAATCTACACAAAAATTTAAAAATTTCGTAGGAAAGGATTGGGTTCCAACCCCCGAACCCCCCCCCCCCCCCCCTGGATCCGCCACTGATTATGGTAAAAATGTGTGAATTTTAGTGTTTTTTCTTATTTGATTTGTTTTCAGAGTTTTTGTTTGTAATGAAATAATTTTATTTTTGCAAGTAACAAGTGTTGGTAGAAGCATATGTGCTGCAAAGCTATGAACGTTTCTGGCATTTAACCTTAGTATGTTTTACTGCCAAAGATTAAATTCAGTAGAGATCTAATATACATGTATAGGAACTTATGTTATCATTATTGTTAGGATATTTCTTATGTTTATGTTAAAATAAATTCATGTTATTTTTTTATTTTTTATTCAAACTGACCCCCATTAAACATTTTGTTTTTTTGTTGGATTTTTAATTTTGCAGTTTGCTAGCAGGAATTAATGTAAATAAACACTTTTGTATAGCACTGTCAACTATAAATCATGAAATTTGGTACCCAACAGGTAAAATTGAGAAGAAATGTCATTCTCTTATTAAAAGGTTTGAGTTTACAATATACTATAGTCATAGAATACCTGTATTGAGAAAGTGACATTTCATACGCAGTCTTCATGAAATTTGCTCTTTTTTCTGTTGGACCTTACACAAATACTGCAGTAGTATTATCGCTGGACCGACTTAAAATGTCTATCATAAATTTAACGAATTTGCCAGACCAAAGTAAAATTTTCCATTTTTGTCAGTCAGCTCCAGCAGACTTGCACATTTCACAAAGACTGCATAGGAGACATTTAAATTGAGGGTAATTCACCTTCTCTTTATCTTTTTCCTTGTCTTTCTTCTTTGTAGAGAACTTAAATCCTTTGGGTTTCTTGTGCTTTGAGGGACTTCTACAAAAGAAATTCAATATAAACTGTCACATGGATAGATATGACCTGTATCAGGCCTATCAAGTCTCACATAATTCTTGATAGGCTTAGTCATTTTACCACCAGATTATCAGTAATGTTTCTTTTGAGTTTTATAATCTTCACCAATCTGTGTGTGAGTTCATGTTTAACACCCTTATTGACACAACTACCCCCTTAGGCCATATAGGGCAGTTAGTTTTAATGGCAGAAGAAGCCAGAGAACCCAGAGGAAACCGCCAACCTTGGGCAGGTAATTGACAAACCTTATTACATTCAAGGGGAAGGGGGAGTCCCTTTTTTATAATTTATATACCAGGACTCAATCCAGCTACCTAACGAGGTGATTGACTAGTGATCAAGAGTGTGGTATTGTAACCAGGGCCTTAGACCATTTGGCCACCCAGGCCCCTTCATCAATAGGAGTTGTACACAGGCAATTTTGTTGACGTTAATTTAACGTTATAAATTAACGTTAAATAAGTGTTAATTGAGCTTCGATTGTTAATTTGATGTTAAAGTTTAACATTTGAAGTCGCATTACTCAACAGCAAAATTAGCGTTAAAAAGTTTAACACTAATGTAACGTTAATGTTTAACATTAAATTAACGTTAACTAACGTTAATTTAACATTAAATTAGTGTGACACTAACATTAAATTAGTGTTAGTCGAGCTTAACGTTAATTTAACGTTAAGCCAAATTGCCTGTGTACTTACCAAAGATTTGGACAGACAAACAGATAAGGTGAATCCTAAATATAATTGCAGCTCAAATATTAAGTGGGTCAAAGACCATAATAACCATATTTTGTTTAACAGGGAGCAAATTTTAAAATTGAATTGTCTGATGAGTCCTAGCTAAATACAAATGTATATGGTAATACCTGACATCTTCTGATGTTACTAAGGACTCATCAGAATCATCTTCATCAAACATGACATATCCTTTATCTTTTTGTCCCTTCTTTCCATCTGTTTTCTTTCCGAGTAATGTTTTTCTTTTGTTCTGTTTATCATGATCATCGTCCCCTGAACAAAAAAAGTAAGGAAAAGAATATCAAGTATCACAGAACAAATAGGGTAAATATGAAATTAAAAGATCATTGGTTTAAGTGCAAAATTGAAATTTAAAAATGAAATGCCATCTTAAGTAGTTTGTGCTTATAAAACTAATCTACATAAAATGTAACTATGTCCAGTGAATGTAAACATTGGTGTATATACATGTATAAGCTTGTTGCCTGTTTTTCATCACAAATTTTAAACTAATATTTCTTTGATGATGTGATGTCATGTATCCATTGGGATCTATAAATATCTAAGAATAAGGGTACAATTAAATCAGTTTTAAATATAGGTTTAAAACATCTAGATTTAAAAAGAAGGAACTATTCATGTTCATGTAAATGCATTTTGGGTTAAGACATGTTTTTGGTTGATTCAGTTTTGGGTTAAGACATGTTTTTGGTTGATTCAGTTTTGGGTTAAGACATGTTTTTGGTTGATTCAGTTTTGGGTTAAGACAGGTTTTTGGTTGATTCAGTTTTGGGTTAAGACATGTTTTTGGTTGCTTCAGTTTTGGGTTAAGACAGGTTTTTGGTTGATTCAGTTTTGGGTTAAGACATGTTTTTGGTTGCTTCAGTTTTGGGTAAAGACAGGTTTTTGGTTGCTTCAGTTTTGGGTTAAGACATGTTTTTGGTTGATTCAGTTTTGAGTTAAGAAAAGTTTTTGGTTGATTAAGTTTTGAGTTCAGACCTGTTTTTGATACACGAAACAATAATCGCACATATGTATGCTTTTTTAAACTGTTTACCTGCGTATCCTTTATCCCCATCTGAGTTTTCCAAGCTCATGTCTATAGCAATTGTTAAATCACTAACTACTGTCAAAACCAATAAACTGCTTTATGTTCCATTGCCTTTCAACCTACAAATCATACATGTAGGTTTAAAACATTGACAAGTACCCTTTTTTGAGTTCTATTTACATGAACATATGTAGTACAAAAAAAATTGCAAGTTAATACGCTCCCGAAGGAAGCGGTAATGGTAGAAATGTTAATAATTTAGTTGTACTATGAGCTGAATTTTACTTCAACGTCCGGTTTAGCACGCGCTTGTTTTCCCGAACTTTCGGCGTCTTTTTAACATTTTTATCTTTTAAACTTTTAGACGTCATTAAACGCTCACGTAACCCACAAGAAAAGCTAGTTTGTTTTTATTTTCGAACCAATAAAATTAAATTAATTAAAACTTGGGGAGCGTAACAGGTTTTACCTGCCTCATATCACATTTGTACAGTAAATTAGTTGCTTAATTACTATCATGTTGAATCAGAAAAAAAATCTTTATAGTGTACTCAAAAGTACATGTACAAATGTATATATGTATGGGGCACACATCATGATAATACAAGAACATCTTTTTTAAACAAAAGAATCATGACAATTGGATTGTTTATTTTTCTTTCGTTTGAAATTCAATGTGCAAGTGCTCTCAGTATAAGATCTCACTTGAGAGGAAAAATGACAAATCTTGCATGGAAAAATCTACATTAAAACATTAAATAAATCACCATCCGTTTTTGACCCTTTAAATAAAGTCAAACTTTTGAAATGGAGTTTTACTGAAAATAAAATCTTTCATTTTCAATTTTGGCAAATTTATTGGTGATTATCACCATTATTATTCTGCTGACGTCACGTCACTGCGAAACAGTGGATAAAGGGGTTGAATTTTTCAACAACTTCTTTGAAAAAAAAGTCACCTCAGTTACTCCCTTATACATGTATGCTCCCGAAGAGAGCAATAAAGGTAGAAATGTCAATACTGTATTTATGTTGTACTATGAGTTGAATTTTCCTTCAACATCCAGTTTAGCATGCTAGTTCTCTCCAACATTTGGCGTCTTTTTAATGCTTTTTTCTTCCAAACATTAGACATCTTTCAATGCATGCATAACACGCAAGAAAAGCTAGTTTGTTTTTTTTATTTTCGAACCCCCGCAAAAAAAAGAATAAAATTAATAATTATTTCGAGAAGTGTCAACAATTTAGTTGTACTATGAGTTGAATTTGTAAAGAAAAATAGTGTCCTATGAAATTTTGTCCACCCTGCCATACTTAACACTGAAAAATCTAGAGGACAAAATTTCATATCTCTTAAGCGTTTTATTCTGTCCTTGGACTTCATCATAGGAATGAATGCCACTCAAGACAATATTTCACAGTGGACACTATTTTATGTTACAAATTTACCTTCAACATCCAGTTTTTCAATCTTGTTTACCTGAACTTTCAGTGTCTTTTCGACGCTTATTTTTTTGAAAATTTGGAACATCATAAAGCCCACGCGGGACCAGAAACTGGCGAAAAAAAAGGTATTAAAGCTTTTAACCATTTTAAAATTTATATAGGTTAGCATAAAAAATATTTAAAGATACGTTGTAACTTCAGAAGCGTCACAGGTTAAACCTGCCTCATATCAGTAACTTCGGGAGCAATCACAGGTTTAACACTCCTCATACGCTCCCTATATTGTTAGAAATGTCAATATTTTAGTTGAACTATTAGCTGAATTTTCTTTCAACGTCCTGTTTAGCACGCTTGTTTTCACGAACTTTCAACGTCTTTTTAACCTTTTTTCTTTGAAAATTTTAGACGTAACCCACAAGAAAAGCTAGTTCGTTTTTATTTTCGAACAACAACAAAATGAATAAAAGTAATTGATACTTCGGGAGCGTCACAGGTTAAACCTGCCTCATATAATTAAAAGTAAAAAGACTGAAGCAAGTCGCCAAATTATGCCTGTTCTGTAGAGCCCCGTGGGGGAAAATTGTCATCTTCATCTTACGCATAAAATCTAGCTTGCATGTTGTTCAATTGAATGCTGTTTGCAAAGCTCACCGTATTGTTCTTTACAGCAGTACACACTATATTTTTTAATTAAAATAATTTTGCATTTTTTTTTCTCAATGTTATTTCCGGAAGTTTAAATTGAAGTATAAGTTTAGATCGGATAACGGACAGAGACGTGCATATTCCGTCCTTACGTTGCATGAAAAAATAGCGGACTTTTCGCGAACTCCGAACTCAATCAACCCTGAGAAAATTAAAACTAAATTTAGAATAGCTTAAGGTAGAGTGTGACACTTGGTGTCAATAGATTTTCTTCAAAATTGCCATAAATGTCCAATATGATGCACTCTTTCATAATTTAATTCAAAATTGATGGATTTCTTCCCTACTTTTCGAGTTATATCAAGTTAAAGTATCAATATTTTACTATGATTTACATAGGAAAAGTCATAAAAACTCACAAAAATGTTCCATTACTTTTTTTCCTGTCAATAGATTTCCCTCATTTTTTGACATTTTATCATGATCTTGCTACAAATCATCATCTTAAATCAATTTAAAGTGGGGTTTCTTCCCTTGTTTTTTACCTACAAGCAGAAAGAGGAGCCAAAAATGATGATTTTTCATGATTTTAGCCAAATTACCCCCCTTGACCATACTTTTATAGCTAAGAATTTATACTACTTTAAGAACACAAATTTTAATCCTATTGATAATATGTGCCTTAATTAGGTATAAAGATTCTAAAAACACAAAAATCTCAAAATATTTTTCAAATTTCATTTTATTTTGGGCAAGTTACATGACCACTGTCCTCCTCCACCTTAATTATTTCAGATCAACCTTAAGTTTCTATGAAGCCCGGGGTTGTTCTGAAGGACTTCCTGTATGTTGGTATAATACAAGGCCCGATACAAGGACGGGCGGCTAGTTCACTGGCGGGTAGTACTTAGTTTTGAGAAATTTCTTGAATTTATTTGGTGTGCCATTTTTAGCTTCTTGTATTAATCTAGATTTGAAAATTACATTTAGTATAATTTCTGGTATATAAATTCCTAGTGGAATAAAATGAGATAGATGAACTTTCGAAAACCATGGACAATGGGGAACGCATGAAATATGTAGATATGAGGACACGAATTAATAAAAGTTTTCTTGTTATTGCCAGACTTATTACTTATATACCATGGAAGTAATATTACTTCCATGCTAAAACTAAAGAGAAAGGTGTATTTTTTACCCAAAATACAAAGAGATAAATTACAGCATGCGAATATTTACAAGTCTCTGTTGCTATTAATGGTATAGCGGCATTTTATCCTATATTTTTGTGGGTAGCATTAATCATTTATATAATGTTCTTTTTCTCATGTTCAATCGAACATAAAACATTTCTTTTCTAATAACGGGCAAAGTGAAACACAACACAAACTTGGTTTGGAGGTTTGCAGACAACCAGTATTATTTATTAATAAGTTACAATAAATCAGCTTTGAGCAGAAGCTGATCAAAACAGTCCGTAAAGTTGTTTTTATCACAACAGCCTGCACAATACAGTTCATTGACTCAAAAAGGTGATATCTGTCGATCGAGCCCTCGCACTTTATCCTACTGTTTTAGACCAAGAATTGAGATCAGTAGTGAAGTTATCCGGCTGCTTCTTAAGCACAAGATGTCTGGTTTGTATACAGTTCCACATTGTGGTCGATAAACAGCTGAAAATAGAAACACAAAAAACGACAGCAGTATCAGATCTATAATATATGACTGTGAATATCGCGCAATTTGTTGCATCATATGCACCCTTTTCGATTAACTTCCCTTCCACAATGGACTTATTGAATGCAATTTATCAGAAGATAATGAATTGAAACAATTTGGCGAATCTAATTGAACTTAAACAAATCTTTATTTACGAAAATAAGCTGACAAAACTGTATGCGTTTTACCAATAGAATCTTTACAGTTAAAAACAACATAACACTGTCACTTAAATAACAAATTTTAAAACAACTTTTACTAGGCAATAATATGAACACAAATAACATTCGAAAAAAAATAAATAACCAATTCGGTTCAAAGACACATGTGTATACGTTGAATGCAAACCGTCGAATGACTTCAATTCCCGCCTTTGAATACATGATACAATCCCGTGCAAATTCATACGCTTAAATGACTAATCACTTTTATCTTAAACGAAAAGAAATTTATAACTTTTAATTTGGGTATCAAAATCCACAATATCTGAGAAAATCAATTATTGTCTCAGATAATAAAAAGTCTAAGTATTTATTCGGGTACCATTTTCAGACCTGCTGAAGCACGTCCCCGTACTAAAAATAGGAAAGTAACCCCTGGGCTATGAAGGCCGTACATTTATATTTTGTCAAAAGTGTAAAAACCGACGAACTTTGTTGCTAGTCGGGAGGGGGTACCGTCCAAATTAATCTGGACACCCCTTTTATCCTCAGCGAATCCAGTCTTAATAAGGTAGTGTCATAAGTTATGATGTTTAACTCATGAACTTCAATATTAATCTGAGATAATTAAACTTTTAATTTTCTCAGCATTAATTAAGGAACAAACTCATAATGCATGTTTACTACGGCTTAGATCCAGCTAATGCCTATGGTGTTTGTTTTCTCAACTAAAATGCAAGGGGTATCATTGAATCAGCCTCATCAGGGATGTCCAAAACAATCAGTTTTATTTAATCCCTGGCCTCATAGAGTAATGGTCAATATTATATACTCATATAAAAATCTAAATTGTGATTCGCTAGGACGCAGTCATGTGACATGTGATATTCCGCTGGGTCAACCGGTAATCGTTGGGTCGCATGGTAAGGTCACCCTCTCGTGAGATTTTGCACGTGAGACTCGGGCTTTTTTCTTGAACATTTGTGTGAGCTGGATTTTTTATTTCAATGAAAAAAAGGTTGAAATGTCAAAAATATGTTTCAAAGTTTAATATTGAATCGTTTCATTTAAATATTCGATATAATATAACAGTTATCACCCTAGCTGATATGTGACCCGGCATTTCTTTCCCCTCGAAAAGAAAGGTCACCCTCGGGGCAAGCCCTCGGGTGACCTTACTTTCTCGTGGAAAGAAACCACCGGGTCACACACCAACTAGGGTGATACTTGTATATGATCGTGAAAATTCGGTAATGGAGAGTGAATAATCAATCTACCAAGTGTGTTACATGGTCATAGTGGTAGGACTATTTCTTTAGGAATATAAAAATTTACCATTTTTATAGCATTTCCTCATTGTATGCGAAACGTAAACTCATCTGATGGCAACAAAACTTTGTGCAGTTGTTCACTGCCATAATTGTTAAAGAATCAAGAGCCAAGACCGGCAAATATAGGATAGAAAATAATGAGACGTGGAATAAGTGTACGAGACACAGCTCACATAACAAGCGATAATTTATATAAAAAAAACACACACAATTGAAATTCAACGAGACCAGTAGGCGCTGCTTGTCGATTTGCAATCGGCCCAAGGTCTAAATAAAATTCGAATCCAGTCCTGTGACCCCTTTTTAAACAATGAAAACAGAAAACATCAAAAAGACAAGTACAAACAAAAGCTTTGTCAAACATTCCTGGCTAAGGCCAGGCACATTTAAAATGCATGTAGTTGGGTTGGACTATTGAGTTTTTGGGCACAACCATCCCATTATCCAGACATCATATACATATTATACGAAATAAAAAAAAGATCATGGTTTGTCATACTATTCCTCTTGTAACAGGAGGGTTTTTGGAGAATGAAATTGAACATGAATAAAAGCAATTTGGTACAGGTAGACTACAGTTTTAAAAGTGAAAATAAACAACTCAATTTTGAAGCACAAAAATGTAAAAAAAAGAATGAAAACAGAGCCCAACAGTATTAGAGAATATGATGAGCGTTCTGCTATTGTATACAGTTTATTCTTCTTTTTTGTCTAGTTTCTTTTGGAAATACACGAGCAGCACATGACTCGAAAGCCTACTAAACTAGTTGTCTTGTTATTATATTATAAAGCACTTTTAGAAATAGCTGTTTTTGTCATTGACAATTAATGAATATAGTTTCATTGACACTTTTAAGTTGATGCCTCGGTCACGGTAGGTCCCGTGTCCGGCGACAGGATTGTTTTTTCGAGAGGCATTGTCCAGTTTTTTCGAGAGAGGTCCAGGTTTTTTCGCCTGTCCGTTTACAAAAAAATGCTTAAATTCTCAATTGTGAGTGAAACAAAACGAAAAAGATGAATATAAGTATTCAAAATTTTCCAATTATTACTTTTCAACCAAAAAAGTCCGTAAAGAAGCATCAGTTAATGATTTATTAAAATTGACCAGGTTTTTTCGAGAGGCACAACAACTTGTCCGGTTTTTTCGAGAGGTGTCCTGGTTTTTTGAAAATTTTGACTAAAGAGAGGAACTGGGTTTTGTGGAAACTATACAACTTAAGTGGAAACTAATAATCCTCCGACTCATTAAACATACATTTAAACACATTACATGCAAAATATCAAGTTTGTTACTAACTTTAAAACATAAGTCAGCTACCCACATGCAATTTCTTTGAAGACTAAATTAGTATTTTGACAAAATTAGTTTTATAGTACATTTGTACATTTGTGACTTTCTTGGTGTGCTTTAATAAATTACCGGTTTCAAAAAGAGCGATTGTTACGGTGGGCAAAATTTTAAAAGGTAAGTTGCAACCTTGTTTTTGTGCCTTTTCAGGTCTTTGAAACTATAAAATCTACATGTATGTCAGAAACAAATAAATACAAAAAGAGTATATTCCACTGGTGGTATTCTGTTATTTCAAGAGTTTAAGGTTGATTTGGAATATGGGATATTTACATATTTATTCCAGGGATACGGTATGATTGAGGCAAAACAAACTAAGATATAGAATACTAGTATTTAAATCTATTCTATTTACAGGGATATGGGATAAGAAAAAAAAAACCCTCTATTTTGGATACGGGATATTTGATAAAAAAACATTAGGGAATATGAGATATTGGAACCCCTTAACGTATACATATATATGTATGTAAAGATACAGAAACTTAAATAGCATTTGAATCTCATACTCTTATGTTTGTTTTATGTCAGGTCGACTCTATTTCAGTCGTAATCAGCAGGACAAGAGCTAATTGAAACACCAAAATGAATTCTGTAGACCCACCCTGGACACAGACCCATGTATGTAATTCGAAGGACACATGCACGACCACAAACAAGAAGTAAAACGAACCAACTCACAAGATAGGCCAATGTTTCCTTAACGCACCATAGGCCAATGCATCCAGAAAGTGACGAAATCCTTCCTCAAGAGTTTCGCACAATTTGGAACCCTTCCATATGGTGACTGACAATGGACCCTTACCCGAAATGAGGTCATACTAGATGGAACATCTACCTGTGTGGGATATAGCCAACTCTTACCCAGTTTCAAATAACCATCCTTTATCTGGCGAAAATACAATGCTGATTCCTGTTTGAACCTATACTCACTGAGAGAGAGAGAAGCTGGGTTGGAGTGGGAAACAAAGGATCTGAAAATTTTGAAGATCACTGGAAAAGGGAAGAGGTGGGTAGATGCGGAAAATTTAGCCTGTGGCGGTGCACAATGGGATATCTTACGTGCATGAACCTTGGAACTCTCCACGCACGCTGGCCCAATGTGGTTTACGGTCAAGTTTCTGCATTAGTATAGCCTGATTAACCAACATTTATTATGACAGGGCTGCCCCATTCAACCACCTGCGGCACACATCCCAGTTGCTATGTGGGCTAAGTGGCCTGGAAAGATGACAGGTTTCTGAACTTTTACCGACAAGCTTAGCGCTGCTGCTAACCTATTAGCCTTCCGGGTCCCGCACGGGAGCATACTCTTATGAAGTTTTTTTGTTGAAACTATACTTAGTAATATATACAATAAATACATAAATTATGTGTAAAAAATTTGAGGTACTGAAAGGGCATTCGAGTCAGGGGCGGATCCAGAAATTTTCGAAAGGGGGGGGGGGGTTCCACATACTGGGTTCTGTGGGCCAAAGGGGGGTTCCAGACCAATTTTGCTGAAAATCTACACAAAAATTTAAAAATTTCGGTGGATCTGCCACTGCGAGTCTTATATAATCCTGGTTAAAACATCAGACATGAAAGAAGACGACTCTATGATACAAACAAACACATCCAAGAAACAACTACAAGTCAAGTTGAAAGAAGGTAGCCCTGGAACTTTAAGCAACTTCTGCTTGTCGCAACACAAACATTTTGTTTCCAGCCAATTATTCAAGGAGGCTATTTTCAATTTATAACAGTTAGTAGTTATGCTAAGACAATATAGATTCATGGGTTCTGGTTGTAGGCGTCAATTAAATGTGCCTGCCTGTTTATATAGGCTATATAAGGTTGAATTCTTGACTTTAACTGACGTATTCTTGTCCAAAACCCTTGAAATGATAGTACCGTATTTTTATTTTTTAACAACATACAATGTCTTTTTGAAATATGATTTAACAGGTAAACAACACGCACAATTTGTTTATCTAAAGTATGAAAAAACCTGGACCTCTCTTGCAAAAACCTGGACATGTATTTTATTTTAATTTAAGAATATGTCAGACGCAACTTTTTGGCGTCAATGTCCAGGATGCCAGAATATAACATTGATGTTCACTAATAATGGTTAGCAATATCGTTCAATATATTTGTCTTTTAAGGGGTGAAAAATGCAAAAAGGTAAAAACTCAAAAAACAGCCCACAATTTTATTTAGGAATCACATTTTTTTTTAAAGGAATTATACAGTTTGATAATACTAAAATATGCCTACCCGTTGGTAGCATTTTGTCTTCGCTTTCAGTTAAAAATCACTAAATATCACCAAACTTTACATTTTTATTGATTATTCTCTTGAAAAAACCAGGACAATTGTACATCCCTCTCGAAAAAACAATCCTGTCGCCGGACACGGGACCTACCGTGTCGGTTGGACTTAAAATTAAAGTACATTCAGGAAGAAGCGCAGTCTGTTTTCCACCGTTAAAAAATTATCTGCCCTATTTTTTCGCTCTCCTGTAAAAAGGTTAAAAATAGTACCTTAAAAATACATGACGCTTGGGTGAGATGCACTCTTATACAATATGCGATTAAAAATCAGGTGTTGGATTAAGCGACTTGTAATTTAAAAGGTAAGGTCTAGACATATTTCTGCCTCTATGAATACAATCTAAATCACCATACCTAATGATAGAGATTCATTATTTTAACACAAACACGTCGTTAAGGCCAAGCGGAACTGATACTCTGTTTTTGTTAAAAAATTCCTGTGTATTTATTTCCACGGGTGCCACCTACACATTTTCTTTAGTAATTGCGAATACAAAAAGACACCGAATCAGCTAATTGGAAAAATTCTATGTACACGGGCAAAAAAGTGTAACACTTTTGAATAGCCCGTAGTCAAGTAATTTCAGGGGAATTAATGTTATATTTGACAAAGTACAAGTGGTGCGTTTGATAGGTTTTTATAGAGATGTAACATTGCGCAAAAGAAATAACAGATATATAATTTACATAATTTTGAAATGCTACCTCTAAATTCTAATTCATGCATCGTTTATCTTTTAATTTTAACATTTGGATAGGAAAACTTTTGTTGCAGGGGCAGATCCAGAATTGATTCACAGCAGAAGGGGGTACCGCTTATAGTCTACTGAGGAAAGGAGAAGGGGGTCCATTCCGCAAAAAACTTGCACGAAAGTAACAAAATTATTCAATGGAAAGGGGATTCAAAACCCCGATCATCACCCCTCTGGATCTGACATTGCCATGATAAAATATATTGTTCAGATTATATTAAATTTGTGCGACTGTTTTCCATGAATTATGAAGATGTTGAGGCTAATACAAACGACCACTGTTAACCTTGAAAAGGAAACTTGTTTTGCGTGGAAGTTTTGAAATGACTTTGAAAAGGAGGAGGCGTGGAATATACAAAAGCCGTCAAATTTGTACAGTTTCTATACATTAAAACGAATTAACTTATTTATAATTTTACTATACAAGATGCATAAAATACATTTTGAAACAAAGAACAAAACCTATAATTATTTGAATCAAATTCATTTATATTTTATATAAACAGTTTGTGTTGCTACTCAAGCGATATACATTGTTTTTGTTTTCTTAACGGGTACTTATCATTTAATTTGTTTATCAATCTTATATAAACCGGTTCTCTATAAGTTTGGATAAAGCGATCAAAGATCAACAAAACACAAGATTGGTCGTTATTCAATGTCTGTGTATTTTGATTTGAATTTAAGTAGGTCAAATCCTCCCAACTCAAAATAAATTAAATATCCTTTTGATTTTTTAAATGAAAATTTGTTTTATTTTTTTTTTTATTTTCATACAAATTTAATGAAACTATTTTTATAAAGATATTTTAGTGAATAAATAGCATTTTTCTTTTGTTACTTATCGCAATGTCAAGGACGGGTGTGCTCGTTGGGTAAATAGTTATAACACAGGCACTAAAAATGAACCAACTTTAGAATTACGTATCTCTGTAAATGTTTGAGGTGCCACCTTGATTGTAGCATCAATTTATAGGAAAATATTTACTGTGTAACTGGAATTTTTTGTAGATTTTTCCTGTTACGGGCAAAAAAGTGTAACAGTAAATAACAACACCCCCCATTTGATACAAAAGTTAAAATATTTGTAAACGTAAAACATTTTCGGTCGTAATTTTTCGTATGTAAGTTAAGAAATAAATGTTTAATCCGCATTTAAGAACAATTTTGTCCAAAAGTGTCGTTTAATAACTTTTAAAAGGTCTTGACAACAGCGTAAACAACCCAAGGGCACTTTTCTACCTCGTTTGATAGAAGAGTTAAATTCTTTTGTTCTCTTTTCGGTGGAAATCGGACTGAAGCGGTATCAATATAAGTATCCTTTTTTTTCTTCTTAATTATTCATGAAATGGTATAGTCGTGTAGAAAAGTACATTCACTGAAATCCTGGCAATAAAAAAAGAAATACAAATGTAAATCCTGTATTAAATGGTACTTTTTTTTCATGTTCTAAGTAGAAAATGTACAGTCTTCCACTGTATTATATATTTTTAATCAATCCAGAATTTTTTCAATAAACTTCATTATTTTTCTTTTGTTTTTGCCGTTATATTGATGCAGATTGATAATGATAATGAAGTCAGTAAATGTGTATAAATTTCATGACTTTTTTCAGTAATTTCTTGAAATAACTGGAATTTTAGGAGTTTCATGTAAGTACTGAATGGCCTAGTATTTACATGAAATTCCTGAAAAAGTCAGTTGTTTCATACAGTTCTTAATTACATAGTAACATATATCAATATTTTAGCTCACCTGACCCGTCAGTCCGTCAGTTTTTCGAGTGGAAGCGTTAACTCCTCTGACACCATAAGTCCAATTGCAACCAAACTTTGTACAGTTGTGTATATGAGTATATGTGCTACAAAATTGTAGTTTGGAATTTTTATTAGTAAAAAAAGCATGGCCGCCATCATCCGATAAGACAGGCTTAAAATAGAACATAAGGGTAAATTGCAGGTTTTTTTTGCAAATAACTAAAAACGATAACACTGATATCAAAATTCTGTCAAAAGGTAAAAGTGTTCAGCATCTAAGATAGACCTGCCCTGAAGTTGTAGGTTCATTCCTTTTAGGAGTTATTCCCTTTAGAACGTCAAAATTTACCATTTTTGCAGTCCTTCTGCATTGTATTAAAATCGTTAACTCCTCCAACACCATAAGTTTAACTGCAAATAAACTAAGTTTTGTTGTTCCTTGGCATGATTGCTACACTACTATCGTTTGCATTTTGATTTAAAAAAAAAACCATGGTCGCCATGGCTAAAAATAGAACATAGGGGTAAATTGTATTTTTTTGCGAATAATTAAAAAATGGTGAAAGATGTCAAAAGTCTTATGGGAATTTTCGAAACAAAAGTGTTAATTAAGCACTTCAAGGTTTACCTGTGTCCTGAAA
Source organism: Arcuatula senhousia (assembly GCA_963971305.1). Classification (NCBI taxonomy): domain Eukaryota; kingdom Metazoa; phylum Mollusca; class Bivalvia; order Mytilida; family Mytilidae; genus Arcuatula; species Arcuatula senhousia. The sequence goes on along the minus strand of OZ020311.1, from coordinate 6,603,920 downwards.
ATTTGAAGCAGATCTAACCACCTACGTAGGAGTTATTGCCCTTTTTCTTGCTTTTTCAAATTTTGTACTTATATCCTGAAAGTGAAGATATTTGAGAAATTCAAATTGCATGTTGTTAAGCACATTAAGATCTACGTGTACTAAATCTATAATTGGGTCAAAGTTGTAGGACCCTTACATTTAGAAGTTATACCCCTTAAGGTGTCAAAATTGTACATTTTCTCAACCTTTCCCCATTGCCGGTATTGCAAACGGTTAAAGCTAGAGAAAAACTTTAAGTTACAATACTGTTTAGTTAGTTTAGCAATAACAAAAATGCATTATGATGGAAGTTTTTTTATTGACCCTTTATATAAGTTATGGTCCCTTAAATTCCTAAATAACCTTTTTATGTCTTACAGTTGGCAAACTGTTGAATAAAATCAGCAAAAACCAACAGCAAGAACTGCTGGAAATATGTAAATTCAAAGCGAAAATCAAAATCTGGAATCAGCGAGTTACACACAAAAGTCGATGGGAATTTGAAAATAGCTAGCAATGACATTGAGAAAGCCGAAGTACTAGCTGAATTCTTTAGTAGTGTTTTCACGATAGAGGATAATATGGAAATGCCAGACCTTACACAAGTATCATATGATCATCCATCTAGCAATGATTTATTCACAGAAGAAGAAGTAAGAAAACTTCTATTGAAGTTGAACATCAGTAAATCACCAGGCCCGGACAAAGTTCACCCGAAAGTCCTACAGGAATTAGCAAGTGTTCTTGATAAACCATTATGTCAAATTTTCAATCATTCATTCTCAACTGGATCAGTACCAAAAGACTGGAAAATAGCAAAAATAACAGCACTATTCAAGAAAGGAGACAAAAAAATCAGCCTCAAACTATAGACCTGTTAGCCTAACAAGCATCTTGTGCAAGATAATGGAGAAGTTAATACGCAAAAGGATAATTGAACACATGGACAGGAATAATCTCTTTAGCAACCGCCAGTTTGGCTTTATGGGTGGGCGTTCAACCTCGCTTCAACTGTTGAAAGTTCTGGACAATTGGACTAAAACCCTGGATAATGGCGGGACCATCCACTCTGTCTACATGGATTTCATGAAGGCGTTCCATAAAGTGCCTCATGCAAGACTCATCTACAAAATCAGAAACTATGGTATTAGCGAACAAACCTGCCAGTGGATTGATAGCTTCCTTAAAAATCGACAACAATGTGTCCAAGTAAATGGTGCATCTTCTACCTGGAAAAAACGTTACAAGCGGTATCCCACAAGGATCTGTTCTCGGACCAATCCTCTTTGTACTGTTCATAAATGACCTACCAGAATCCGTAACATCTGAAGTGTTCATGTTTGCTGATGACACAAAGCTATTCAGGGAAATCATTGATCAGAATGACAATGGCATATTACAAGCAGATTTGGACAATCTTTTTGACTGGAGCGTAGATTGGATGTTAAGATTCCACCCTGACAAGTGCAAAGTGTTACCGATTACTAGAAAGAAGACAAGCGAGAACCAACCGCATTATACCATGAACAATTACGATGGAGGACAAACTACTCTTGAGAACGTAAATTCAGAAAAAGATATCGGTGTAACCATAGACACAAACCTAACTTTTGACACTCATATTCAGAACCAAGTCAACAAAGCCAATCAGATAGTAGGCCTCATTCGCCGATCCTTTCAATATTTGGACAATCGAACATTCTCATTACTATTCAAAGCCCTCGTAAGACCTCATTTGGAATATGCGAACAGTGTGTGGTCGCCGTACAAAAAGGCAGATATAATTAGTGTTGAGAACGTTCAGAAGCGAGCGACAAAATCTTTACCATCTCTTCGAAACCTTCCCTACAAAGACCGTCTGATTGCGCTGAAGCTACCTACCCTTCGCTACCGCCGTCTGCGCGGAGATATGATAGAAGTTTACAAAGTCATGACCGGCATATACGACAACAGAGTAACAGGTGATTTATTTGAAATGCACAAGACTGACACCGCAACAAGAGGACACTCTCTCAAACTGAAAAAACCAAGACCACGACTAGACATAAGAAAGCAATTCTTTACTGTGAGAGTAATTGATGTATGGAACAACCTCCCAGAATCAGTTATATCATCAAACAACATGAACATTATTAAACACAGAATTGATAAATACTGGGCCAACCAACCAATGAAATATGACTTTTAACAAGAATACCAATTCGTGACCGGAAGTACACGTACTAAGACTAAGACTAAGAAACTTTATTTGAAGTCGGGTTAAACAAACATAATAAACGTAAGCTCTGTAGAGCTTTTTGCCGACCAGTGCAATCAATATAATAGATGAGGCTACAGAGCAGAATATACTGGTACCAAAGTGCCATCGTTCTGAATCTACATGAGGTAACATGAGGTATGAGGTTGAAAAAATAAATATCCTTTCAATTCCTGGGAGCCTCTTGTTCAAATTCCGCATTAACTTTCACTCAGCAAATCCGATGTTGGTCTTAATTATAATTATTTTCTATTTCCGGAATTCTTGTTTATTTTTTCAAGACCACGTGTAGCTAGAAAGATGACAAAAACAACTAACAAGGTAACATTTCTATTCAACATATATATTTTTCGAGTGAAAGCATTGACTTTTGCGACGGAAGAATCACGTATTTGATAAAATTCTCTAGAAATGGTTTAAAATCCAAATTAAAGTAACTTAATATTCTCTAAAACATCTTCTGTTTTATCATACATTGTCATAATTTGAAATACAATGTAATACTGTACATTTATCTTGTGACTGAATGAAGTCTGCTGGTGGTTTTCCATTGTGTTTTTTTATTAATTACTGCTTGTTGTGTCAGGTACAATTATAGTTCTAATGATTAAAAACCCTCTTATGCTCGATTACTCGCCAGTGTTTTAAAGGGGTTTTGTTTTTCATTATGGAGCCGCCCCCCCTCAAATTTCCGCGCTAAGTTTAGACCAATATAGTGCGCTTTATGAGTTGCTATTAAAGGATATATATTTAATACTTTGATGGTGAATTTATGACATCAAATATTAAGATTTTACTCACAAACCTTATTTTCATATAGATTGATCTTGAACTTCATAGTAAAGTTCAGGATCAAAATAGTGAAAGTGACATTTTTATTAATAAATCTTCTATCTTGAGCAGTTTTCATCATTTATAGAAGAAAATAAAAGCATTCTAATGTAACAATTATGTTAATCTTACAGTTCAGTGTCATTCCAGTTGCTACGAAAGCTAAACATAAAATTTCAACTTGCTCCATTTATACGGGTAATGGGACCCCTTTGTAGCTCTGCCTAATCTAAAAGATGTCTAAGGAGCTACATTATTCCTTATGAGGATTAGAGCTGTGCCGGTTGGATGGATGCCTAGGGGCTGCAACAGTATTCGGAATTAGATCTAGTCTGAGGGACTGAAACACAATTAGGATTCATTCTTCTTGCCTTTTACTTCTTTCTTTTTCTCGGTTGGTCTTTTACATCACTCATTTGAGTCATTTTCACATGTTTCATGATCTTATCAGTTCATAACTTTTTCTGACTGCCCATGCCGATGCAGTGTGCATGTAGTCTAGTGAAGATTGTGCTTTGTTACCTGTAGAGGTAGAATTTAGTTTTTTATTTCTAAAATAAGGTGTCCAGAGCATTTTGATTTTCTATAATGAATTAGAATTTGATGCATAATCATCTTTTATGTCAAGTTTAAATATGGGGTCAATAGGTTATTTGCCAATTTAATAGCTTGGGATTTTATTCTGGAATTGATTAAATTTTGCTTTTGTATTATCGCTATGAAAAATACATTGGTTTCCGAATGGCATACAAGGGGGACAAGCCTTGGACTTTATCCTTTATGACTGATAATTTACCATAAAAATCTAAAAACCGGCATTAAAATGTGTTTGACACCGTATTCTAAAACATTACACCAAACTGTTTTACAAGACCTAAGTAAAAAAAGTTAATTTGGTTACAATAATCTTAACTGTCGCAGTAGATTAACATAGTTATAAAAAATTAAGTCCAAAGCTTGTCCGCCTTGTATGCCATTCGGAAACCAATGTATTTTCATTGACATAGCAATAATACAAAGTAAAATTAAATATATTCTGGTATAAAATCTGAATCTAATTGGCAAATAGACTATTGTATCATGTACCAATTTAAATTTTAGACAATCTTGGTTTTTTATCCAAAAACCTAGATGCCTAGATAAAATTCATTTAACATGTTATAAAAGTAACATTGAAACTAGCAGTGACCATGGTGGCACAAGATTGCACAAATGGTGAACGCCATCCAAACAACATGGCCACTGTTACAAAAAATAGACCAGTGGGGTCAAACTGTTGGTTGTTTAAATGTTCAGCTCATTTCGCTCAATAAAAGTCTCCATAGGGTCGAAGTTGTCAGATGACCATTTATAGGGGTTATAGCCCCTTAAAGGTGAAAAATACTAAGTGTTTTTTATATTGCAGATAGAGAAAAGCTGTTGCTTGCTTAAATGTTCGCTTATTTAGCTCTACAAAAGCATTCACAGGATTGAAGTTGTTAGATGACCCTTTAAAGGGATTATTACAGCCCCTAAAATAATATGTTTTCATGTTTTTGGCTAATACAATGAAAACTATAGCAGATAAAGAAAAGTAGTGGTTTGTTTAAATGTTCATTTCATTAAGCTCTTTACAAAAGTCTCTATAGAGTCAAAGTTGTCAAAGGGCCCTTTAAATAACATTTTGCACGTTTTTGGCCTACAGAATTAAAACAATTGCTGCAAGAGAAAAGCTGTTGCTTGCTTAAATGTTCAGCTTATTTATTCATAGGGTTGACATCAAGACCAGGTGAGCGATTCAGGCTCCTTGGAACCTCTTGTTTAGTGACAGAGATTGTACATCTACAGCATTGGATTCAAAAGAATGTGTTATTTATAAAAAAATGAAATTACATTTTGTATTCATTTCCCCTATAATTGATATTCCTGATGGCTGACAACCTACATGTACATGTATAATTACATAAGCATTGCCTTTCAATCAGTGCTGTACAGTATAATTATAATTTGTGCCGTGATTCACTATAACAACACTATATCATCTTGATTATAAGTAAACAGATGTTTTATATGACTCAGCCTACATTGGCTTGATGGGCATATTCTAAGAGAAGTTCCAGTATATTGGAATGGAATCTTCATTACTATATAGTATACATTTACTGACTCAGTGTACAGGTAAATTAATGATTACTGTAATCCCTTTCAAAAGAAAAAAGATGGAAAAAAAATAACAAACAAGAAAAATAGTTTTAATTGGTTACAAACCTTTTCAGGTCAAACTTATACTAGTATAATACATAAGACTGATGAATGGCAAAAAAAAATCAATTTGCTTTGCCTAAATAATCTTTTACTGTCTAATACTTTTTGTCTGATGAGTTCACACACAATCATTCTTAAACATGTTTGTTTGGCAGGAGAAGCGAAATAAAATCAAGAATAAAAAGCATAAAAATAAAGAGCAGAGAACCAGATTTAAAGATGTCCAAGATGCTGAACTTCTGTCTAAAGAACAGTTAAAGAAGATACAGTAAGTCTTAATATTTGATTTGAGTTTAAGGTATAAATATGTATTATTGAAGTTAAATGTTAAGTTATAAATTTCATCCAAACTTGTAGATTAAAGTTTCGGATACAAATATTTTTAAAATAATTTTTATGCCCCATCTATGAAGGTAGGGGCATATAGTGTTTGTGTCCATTCGTAGGTCCACCCCAAATGTTGCGAGTTGGGGCATTATGTCTCTTGGGCATATACTTGTTTTCAGTAGAATAGCTGACCTTAGACCTCTCGAAAGAAGGGGGATAAGCCTTAGACTTACTAATAAGTAAAGGTAATAACAAAACTACCGAACTTGAATGATCAATCTCATAGTCCAGAGAAAATGACAAAAATGAATCAGTCATACCGGAGAACTGGTGGATCGCAATGGTCCTGACTTGGTACAGGCATTTCAAACGAAATGGTGGGTTAAACCAGGTTTTATGGCGCCAAACCTCCCTCTTCCATTGCGATCTTAGGATCCGGTAATGACCATAGAACACAACATAGTTGTGAGACACAATAGGGATATTGAGGTGATCATCTCAGTACAGCACACCAGTCAAACACTAATTAAAACAATTAACTATCATATCTTTTAACTCAATTTTGAACTTTTCTACTAGTGGCTGATAACGAAGAAAGAATTTTTTTAGTGATCGTATGAGACGTATTTTCTTATAGCCCTGCTTCAAAAGTCGGTCACGAAGAAACCGGTGTCTGATCAAAAAATCTGTGAAATGTGTGCAAGCTCTGGCATATCGAATAAGTTGAGAAATATAAACACCGTATGCAGGAGAAGTAGGTATATTGCTCTGTAGATTAGGAAAATTAATAATTTGAAAATTAAAATCGTCTCGTTTATCGTAAATTTTTGTACTGAGATGACCACCTGGGTCAAATTCGAGGTGCAAATCCAAGAAAGACGTGAAGCAATTAGATTCGGTGGTCTCTTTAATCTCCAATTCCGGAGGATATATTGAAGGAATCCAACTACCAAATGAAGTGTTATTGATAGCATTGTTAACCTATTCATGCTTATACCCTCAGTGTGCTTTTTTAAGGCCAAGCATCTCCAGTTCAACCTTTGTCTGTTGGTTTGTTCCATTTTTTGTGTGAATATTAAATCTTCAAATCTCACATTTAGTCAGTGGTCTATGGCTGGTTTAGGAAGCACATGTAAAAATTTATGCTAATCCATCAAATATATAAAAATTCATGTGCAAAATTTTAGTTAGTGACAACAGATTTATCTTAATTCTGGAAGTTTAATATTAAGTTGATTTTCTAACATTTTACATTGTATTACAGAAAGAATAAAGTATGTGCCATAGGAGTATCTGGAAAGAGGAAACATAAAATGCTGAAGAGGATCAGGCACCAAACAAAAGAAAAAATGAAAATGGATGGTAAGACTTTGGTCCCAAATAGAACAAGGGCATAGCTACATGTACATACCCCCTGCTTGGCAAAAACTTCTGAGGATGACACACTTCATACATATTTAATGTATATTTAAATATACATGTATGTTTTATGAAATTCTATCGAGGGGCGGATCCAGAAATTTTCGAAAAGGGGGGGTCCATATACTGGGTTCTGTGGGCCAAAGGGGGGGTTCCAGACCAATTTGCTGAAAAATCTACACAAAAATTTAAAAATTTTGGAGGGGGGGGGGGGTTCCGACCCCTGGAAACCCCCCCCCCCTGGATCTGCCATGGCTATCAAGGCTTTAAAAGTTGTTCTTGTGATACCAGTTAAACTGTATAATTCCTCCCTGTCCCAAATGGCATACTATCTTTTGGACATATTCTTGTTTAATAATGAGATGAAGAAACATGCAGGTAAGCTAAAATGGAGAAAAGGATAGGAAAATTATCAAGGGGAAGCAGTTTAAGAAATTCCTGGGCATTACTCTAATATAAATCAATTTTTCATAAAATGAATGAATTAAACAGATTAAAAGTTTGCCAATAAACATTTTTCATTCCACATTCACAGTTATTGTAATGTTTCATGTCATAAAAATAGCCAGAAACAACAGTTCATATATCAAATTTTGATGTTGCGTGCTCTATGCAAAACTAGTCGTATCAAATTTAATAATTGCTATGTTGCATGCATGTATATGTGTCCTACCTGATATTTTACAAGTATTGACAACGGAATTCTTTTTATGTATATATAAAAGTAACCATGAAAGTGCCTGATGAATTGTGTTTTTGAAACCTTTCTCAACATTTCTCACTCTGTGAACGATAACCGTACGAACAAAGATGATGAAGTTGATACTATTAGTCGTGTGTTTAGTCAGTATGGGCCAGATAGATGGTGTTCATGGACATTGTGATGCTAAGCTAGGTAAGAGAATTTATCAATTAAGTTAATTTGTGCCTTTTTGAAGATAGTACATGTATTTCCCTATTTGGCCAAGTGTAAGCATGTGTACACATGTGTTTTTATTTTCTTCTGGACTTCAAAAAATTTAGAAGTGGTAAATACATAAGAATTAATTAAGTCATTATTTGTCAAGCTTACATTTTTCCAGTGCAAATGTTAAAACTATTTATAGTTTAACCATGCTTAGACATCTGCAAGTATTTTAATTTTGAAAGAAGATTTACATTGTCATTTTGAAAATTAATTTGTCCATTGTTGTTTCTTTTGAGTCAATTTTACTTAACTTTCTTATTTTGTAAATTAACTTATTTCTATTCTTTAATGTTATCAATCATTATTTCATCCTTACTTTTTAGAAAAGGACTTGTTTGATGACCTTATGAGAATGATGTGGAAGCTTAAAGGATCTGGTGAGTTGTTATTATCTTTATTTGTTTTACATTATTTACTTAGGAATCCCATTAAGGTGGCTCGAGGCATTTAAACTGGGCATCTTTTTGCACATATTGGAATTTTATATAAAATTGATAAACTAACTGGACTTGGCATACAAAAACTTTATACTATAATATATTTTATCAAATTAAAAGCAATTGAGATAGAAAAAATGACATTTTAATCATTTTTAGAATTTCCCGTACTAAATCAAAGGGAGATAATTTATATAGAATGAATAGGATTTTTTTTTATTTTCATGAATTTCTTGAAAAAATGAACAGTGACCCCATATTTTTTTCAGACAATTTCAAAGAGCTTTAGAAAAGATACTTTCCTTCAGAATTTGAGCTGATTCTATAGTAGGAATTCATATTTAGGTGCCTCTATAGCTTTTTTCCCTATATATCCTATATAAAAATATTGAAACTTTGCTATTTTTAGAAAGCTGATAGCGGTCTAAAATGAACGGTGACCCCCCCTCTTTTTATTTGATATTTATTATCTATAAATTAAGGCCTATCAATGTGCCAAAAAGGAACAAAATCTATAGTAGAATTCTAATAGCCCCGAGACACCTTAAATCTGCCAAATAATTACATGTATTTTGTAAAATTAAATGTGCAAAGGTTTTGTCATTTCAGTTATTTTGAAAAAAAAGCAAAGTGAAATAAAAAAGGTGTTAAGGTAGAATTTTCAATATAATTCATACAATATCTTAAGTTTGGTTGACAGTTGGCCCAAAAAGAAATCTTAAAAATTCTTGCTAATAAAATAAAAGGAATATTTTGGGGAGATGGCTTTAAAAATGGATGTGATCATGGTAATTAGATGTTTTAAAATAACAGGGAAAATTTATAGTTTTATCTGTCTGAAATAGTGAACTCTCAAGAATTTTCTCTTTTATGTTGTTAATAATGCGGGTCTTTAAAGACTTTAAAGAAAACATAATAATAAGAATTAAAGGCACTTTTAAAATTTAGATGAAAAATATTGTTAATTATATAGATTATCTCCCCTTTTAAAGAACAGAAATATATTACAATGTACAAAAAGCTATTATAAATATTTTATACTTAATTATTGGTGTGAATTTTATTTTCAAAATTTGATATATATAGAAATCATAAACATTATAAACAAAATATATTTCAAAATTAAGAAAAAACATCTTTGCTATACCCAAGGTAATGTTCTGCTTCCTCCTTTTTCAAAAAGCTATTTTAGAGCCACCATCTACACATGCATCTTCACCAACCCTAAATTGGCATTCAGCTTGATTAAAACTCATGATCATTTGGAACACTGAATTTAAGTTAAAATTTTGAATGAAATTAATTTTTTTAACAGTAATTTTCATGTACATGTTGAATCTTTTGATGGTGAATGATTTATGTTACATATTTAACAATAAATGTTTAATTAAGAATGAAAGCTTGTAAATATTAATTTAATGACAATTGCTAACATTAATTTATCAGTAACAAAAATTTTATATATCTGTATATACTTTAAATGTTTGGAAATAGTTTTGTGTCACCATACAACCCATCTGATTTGACCATGGACTTTGGATTGTAGCGTAAAGTGAAGCATGCAAACACAACAATGAAAATTAACGACATCATGAACAAGCCAATCATTAACAAAAACCACAAATGTTACATTGGGAAAACCTAATGTTTAAAATAGTAAACATTATCGTAGAAAGTTAATTGAGTTGATTGGCTGATTACTAAGATATTTTTGAAAATCACGTGGTTTTCCATAAAGGCGTTTCTTGGACCTGATGAATGGGTCGTGCAAACATTAAATCGGATTGGAAATTGATGAATGGTCTAACTAACGTTGCACGAAGCTTCCATCTTATTGGGTTTTCCTACTGTGACGATTCGGGTTTTTGTTACCAATTGGCTTGTTCATGACGAGATAAATTGTTGTGTCAATCGAAAGTCCATAAATAAATCGGACGGGTTGTACCTCTTTAGGTCCCCTTCACAAGATAATTGTTACTATGCACTGAACCATATTTTACATATTTCTATTTAAATTTGACTTGTGAATGGAGTTCTGTTTCATGTTTCTCAAAATTAGACACATTGCAGCAACACAGTACAGCAATGTTTATTAGGATTTATCACTCTATTGTAGGTTCACTTTCCCATGGACGACCAAAAAACATCCCAGCATTCAGCGCCTACAGGAAATCAATCCAAGCCCTATCTGCAGGCACTATTCTAGTATTTGACCAGGTTTTTACCAACAATGGCAAAGGATACAGCCCAAGTACTGGTGTATTTACCGCACCAATCCCAGGTCTCTACCATTTCACAGCTGTGGTTATGTCTGAACAACACAAACAATTATATGTAAGGCTATTCCACAATTCTACCAAGATATCCTCAAGCTATATTACAGACCAAGGGTACAAGACTGGGTCATTTGATGTGGTGCTGAGACTGGCGAAGGGGGACACAGTTGCTATCAAATCTGGAAACAACGGCCAGAACATGTTCAGCAATGGTGATAATTACAGTACCTTCAGTGGATACTTTATTTCTGAATAAAATATCAAATGATTTCAATCTTACATGTTTTCGTCTTTTTTCAATAGATTAAATACATAACTATACAAAAATTTTAAATATGCATGAGACATGATCACACCAACCAAACTTTAAGGATATACCCAAAAGAAAAAAATAATGAGATGTGGAATACTAGTGTGCACAACACAACATACAATATAAACAACAATTTTAAAAAATCCACAATGGAAAACAGCCAAGAATATACAATGTATACATTCCTTAGAGAAGACAACTTCTGTTTCTTTGATTGTTTATTGAAGTGGAGAGACATTAGGAAATAAAACAGAACAAAAGGGGCATTCCAATCTAAAAGTCAATTAAATACAGGAAATATATTATAATGAAAATTACTCTTTTTACAGAAAACAAAACAACACACAAATAAACTGCAATCAGCAGCTTGTATAAACAAAAGTGAACTCATGTTCTCAGGAAGGGTAGACAGTTACTGATATTGACAAATATATATATCTTTACATAATTAACCTTTTCTGGCAATGACCTTTTCTGCCAGTGGCCTTTTCAATGTTGCAAAGGAAGAACTTTACAAAAAATCACTTAAGGCAATTTTTAAACTTTAAAGATCATTATCCTCAAGTAATCCAAGTGTCTTGACATCTCTCCATTTGTATGACCACACCATAAAACCTATTAGTATGTATGGTAGTGAAGTTACTGGTATGTTCAAAACCAACACTGTTGCATGTAGCAGAGAAGGCGATTTCCTTCTGCAGTTAAACTATTTGAACAACTATTTAGACAGATCCCATATAAAATATTTAAAATATATTCTTGGGGTAAACATAAAAGCCACCAACTTAGCTGTAATGGCTGAGGTAGGAAGATATCCTCTGTTCTTCTCTATAGTTATAACTTTAATCAAATATTGGTTTAGACTTGAAGAATTAAACGAGGGACTACTATATGACGCATATATATGCAACAAAACCATTTATACCACTATGTCATAAAATGTAACGAGATACCCTTCACTAATCATGCTTTATCAGTAGATAAGGCTAAATTCCTGAAAGACCCCCCTAATTAATTATCATAAACTTTCATTTAGCACCCTCTACAGTCCCGTGGTATAAATCAGTTATCCCCCATCGGGCATCCGCCCTCAGGGGAATAACTAACACGTATCAAAATCACACTGATTATTGGTATACCTCTATTGTTTATATTCTAAAGAAATTAGGCATACAGTCACATAATGTTAAATATACTACTCTAATTAACACTGTAAAAAAGAAACTTTGTGATAGTTACATCAATTTTTGGAACAAGAAAAGATCATCCATCTCACAAACTAAATTAGATACATATTTTAAATTTAAATTAAACTACTGCTTTGAGACCTACCTTTTGATTGAAAATTTAAACATAAGACGGACAATCTGTAAACTTAGATCTACAAATCGAGAGAAAAAGATATGATAAGAATAAAACAGAGAGGTCTGAAAGAAAGTGCTTAAATTGTTCATTAGATAAAGTAGAAGATGAAATTCATTTTCTAGTTGAATGCCCAAAATATAAAGAGGAAAGGGATATTTTATTTAAAGATATTTCCGCAATGTGTCCAAATTTTATTAATCTCTCTATACTGATGATAAATTTTTATTATACCCCCCCCTTCAAAAGTGGGGGGTATATAGTGATAGGGGTGTCCGTCCGTCCTTCCGTCCGTCCTTCCGTTACACTTCAGGGTACCCATCTCTTATCCGCAACTCCTCCTTAACCCCTTGGTGGATTTTCATGAAACTTACACACAATCTTTGTGACATAATGTAGATGTGCACCTACTATTTTAAAATTTGATAAGAATGATTTTTGGAGTTTCCCATAGCAAAACATGGACTTGGCCATTCGCCTGCATGGGGGTACCCATCTCTTATCCGCAACTCCTCCTAAACACCTTGATGGATTTTCATGAAACTTACACACAATCTTTGTGACATAATGTAGATGTGCACCTACTATTTTAAAATTTGATAAGAATGATTTTTGGAGTTTCCCATAGCAAAACATGGACTTGGCCATTCGCCTGCATGGGGGTACCCATCTCTTATCCGCAACTCCTCCTAAACACCTTGATGGATTTTCATGAAACTTACACACAATTGTTGTGTCATAATGTAGATGTGCACTTACTATTTTAAAATTTGATCAGAATGGTTTTTGGGGTTTCCCATAGCAAAACATGGACTTAGCCATTCGACTACATGGGGGTACCCATCTCTTAATTATCCACAACTCCTCCTAAACCCCTTGATGGATTTTCATGAACTTACACACAATCTTTGTAACATAATGTAGGTGTGCACCTACTATTTTAAAATTTGATCTGAATGATTTTTGGGGTTTCCTATACCAAAACATGGACTTAGCCATTGACTACATGGGGGTACCCATCTCTTATCCGCAAGTCCTCCTAAACCTCTTGATGGATTTTCATGAAACTTACACACAATTGTGGTGACAATATGTAGATGTCGCGGCATCTACAATTTTAAAATATGATCAGAATGATTTTTGGGGTTTCCCATAGCAAAACATGGACTTAGCCATTCGACTACATGGGGGTGCCCATCTCTTAACCACAACTCATCCTAAACCCCATGATGGATTGTCATGAAACTTTTACACAATCTTTGTAACATAATATAGATGTGCACCTACTATTTGAAAGTTTGATCAGAATGATTTTGGGGTTTCCCATAGCAATACATGGACTCAGCCATTCGACTACATGGGGGTGCCCATCTCTTATCTGCAACTCCTCCTAAACCCATTGATGGATTTTCATGAAACCTACACACAATCTTTGTGACATAATGTAGATGTGCATCTCCTATTCTAAATTTTATCTGATTAATTTTTTTGGGGGGTGGGGGGTATTTATTTGTGAGCTAGTTTTTCTAGTGGTTAACTAGCAATGAAGATTTGCTTATATTAAAAAACTTGGGTAAATTTATAATTAAAGGGTTTGAATTAAGACAAAACTGATCAACTGCTGAGGGAAATACCAACATTAATTGTTCCACACGTTTTACACTGAATATGTGTATAAATTTTTGTACAGGCTCTGATTCTGTGGCAACAAATTTAAGAATACCATTATTGTTGAAATGTCTTTGTACATGTTGTATGTTTATTGTTAGATCAATGTAACCTTTGCCCAGAAATGGGCCCAGTCACTGGTCAATAAGATTATTCTATTCTATTCTATTAACAATTCATCTGTGTCAGCCTACAGGGGTTCAAATTAGCATTTGTGAGCTAAAGGTCCAGGACTTTTTAGAGTTATAAATCAAGGGTCCATGTGATCAGGATCAGGATGGCATTAAAAAGTCCTCAAAGGATGTACAAAGAATTTTATGAAAATTTAGGGTGAGTGCATTGTGGGTTGTAAGAACATTTTGACAAAAAATCTTTTGTAATTTTGATTTTGTCCTTAAGGGGGGTTCCCATCACACCTCCCTGGGTACAAACCTGAAGACAAAAGGAAGTGATTCTCTTACATTAGTAAGGCAAATATAAAACATATCCTAGATTCTCATCCCCTCCAACCCCAATTTCTTTGACCCCCCTCAAAAAATTTTATTTTGATTTTTTGGCAAATTATGTTAATTTTGGGTCAATTTCTTTTCAAAATGGCAGCATCTTTTATCAAAATGGATAAAAAAATAAAAGATCAAATTTGCCTGCCTTCCTCCCGCCCCATATTTTAAAGAAATTTGGATGAGAATCTAGGAATTTTTTTATCATAGCCTAAAGAGTCACTTTTAAATACCAAACAGCATGCATACATTTATAAATGAAAAACAGTTCTAGAAAATCAAGAGCATGACTCGCAGACCTTGACTTTGACCTTTTGAAACAAAAATCAAAAGGCTTCTTTTGTACCTCCTGAGCTTGAATGAGTGTAGTTAAATGAAATTCTATTAAGGCATTCAAAAGTTATGCTGCAGAAACCAATTTCAATTTAAAAGTTTATAAGTTTGTCACTTGTGAACTTGACCTTTCAACCTTCTTCCTAACCTCATTAGCTTTTATATGTGCAGGTTTCTTGAAATTCTATCAAGGCATTTAAGAGTTCTGCTGTAGAAACCAATTTCACAGTAAAATTTCAAAGTTTGTCAGTTGTAACCTTGACATTTGACTCTAAAGTTAATAGGCCACGTCTTTTAGTTTCAGTATCTCAATGTTTTAATGTTTCTATTTCAATATAAATCTGTACTAATTAAGCAAATTAATGGTCTGGCTTATTTTAAGAACGAGCACAAATAGATACTAAGTGAGTATTTTTTTACATGTAAAACAGTTTTCGGGTCAGGTGAGTTATTAAATACTTTTATAAATTAAAATTAAAAGCATTGGGATGTATATCTTGTCCTTGTTTTCTCTCTGTCATTTTGTTTGAGCCATATTCCAGTGCATATTTGTTGAAGGCCTTCATAGAATTTCATGTCATTAGGTATGGAAGATTGACTCCTTCTGCCATTATTTTAGCTGTTTGATATTATACATCCTTTTGCTTAAACATAATTCATACATGTAGAAACTTCAAAAATTTTCAGGGCATTTTTATTTGCAGAAGATTTATTTTCAAATTTTCATTTTTCAGTTGAAGGTTTAGTTCCAGAGAACAGCAAGACAAAGAAGGACCAATCAAACAAGATGGAGATGGATTAACATTGACAATAATGACCTGTTTCTGTAGCAGCTTGAGTCTATGGGAACAAAAGATTTTTGTGATATTTTTGTAAAATGATGATTTTATTGATGTATAAATGCTGGGTACTGTGTATCAAGGAGTGGAGGATGCTAGAAATAAAATTTAATGAAAATTAAAGTTCAGTCTTTTTCCTGCATAAAAAATCCCCTCCCCCTTTTCCCCAAAATGTCTAAGTTAAGGTGTCCATAAACTGCACAAAAATTTGAGGATCAACATTTTCTGGGAATATGCACAACTACACATGTACATATGGTATCCTTCCTACATACCAAGTTTTGTTTTATTTGGTTCAGTAGTTTCAGAGGAGTTCCGCTGACAAGATGATAAATGAGGATTTTCAGCAAATTTCTAAGTTCAAAGGGCCATAACTCCCACAAAATATTGAGGATTAAAATTTCCTGTTAATTTGCACAACTACATATGGTGTCCTTCTCACATATCAACTTTCATTGAATTCAGGTCAGTAGCTCAGAGGAGTTGGACTGACAAACTTTGTGATGGACAGATGGACGGACAGGACAAAAACAATAGATCTCTGCACAAAAGTGTGTGTGGTTGGGGGGGGGGGGCGGAGACATAATTAAACCTTTTTTGGGGGGTAACAATAAAAACCTCTTCCCATATTTTCCTAAGAGTTGAAAGGGCTACAACTCGAGCAAAGTTTCCTGATTAAATGCACTACCACATAAAAATGTGATGTTCTTGTTACATACCAAGTTTCATTAAAGTTAATTGAGTAGTTCAAAAACAATAATTTTTCTGAAAACAAACTTATAGGGGCCATAACTCAAAGTTTTGAGGATCAAAATTTTCTTATTGAGAAGAACACTGTAGTTGCCTTTGGCCAAGTGAGCTAAAAAAGGGATTTTCCCATCTATTTGTGATTAGGTTTGTCAGTTACCTGCTCAAGGTTGATGGTTTCCTCTGGGTTCTCCAGTTTCCTCCACCATTAAAATTATCTCCTTGTATGACCCAGGTGCGTCGAAAAGGGCCTTATATCCCAACAAACAAACAAACAAACAAATTTTTTGTTAAGAATTTCGGGAAATTGAATGGAATAGCTTTAAAACAAGACAGTGTCTTCCAACCAAATAGTAAGGAGATAACTACCAGGTAGTTTTTAATGCAATTAGGTTACACATTTTTTAAAGTTTATGTCATGCCTAATTAATTATAATTTTGACCATGGCCAGGAGATTGATAACAGCAGAAAGTGACACAAATTAATTATTTATATGTTCAGTCATTAGTGCTTCAAGTAACCAACTTGATCGAAATAGTCAGCTGAACTTGATCCTTAATATGTGTTAAACAAAACATCAAAGAAACAAAAAACAAGTGTGGCCACTAAAAGTATGTCTCGCCTGCCGGCACCATCGCTAAAATCAACTACCTAAGCTTTCATTTCTTGATATAAACACAAAAAAGTGTCAGTATACCTAATAACAGATGCCTAGTTATTATACTATTCAAGCAATCCATTGTCCACACAAGTATTACAAAAAGTTTTCTGTCTGAAAAAAGACCTAAGTTCACATGGCATGGTGACAGTTGCGTTGTCCATAACCGCAACTGTCTGTTTACCCAATATCAGATGCCTAGCTATTATAACTTTCCAGCAATTCATCTTCCATAAAAGTCTTACAAAAAAGTTTTTCGGCCTGAAAAAGACCTAAGTTCACAGAGTCACTGGAGCGTGAAAATGGGGTCAGGGTCACATGGCATGGTGACAGTTGCATGGACCATAACCTAAACTGTCTGTATACTAAATATCAGATGCCTAGCTATTATACTTTTCAAGCAATTCATCGTCCACAAAAGTCTTACAAAAAAGTTTACGGCCTGAAAAAAGACCTAAGTTCACAGAGTCACTGGAGCATGAAAATGGGGTCAGGGTCAAACGGCATGGGGACAATTGCGTAGACCATAACCTAAACTGTCTGTATTTGAAATATCAGATGCCTAGCTATTATACTTTTCAAGCAATTCATCGTCCACAAAAGTCTTACAAAATAGTTTACGGCCTGAAAAACGACCTAAGTTCACAGAGTCACTGGAGCGTGAAAATGGGGTCAGGGTCAAACGGCATGGTGACAGTTGCGTAGACCATAACCTGAACTGTCTGTATACAAAATATCAGATGCCTAGCTATTATACTTTTCAAGCAATTCATCGTCCACAAAAGTCTTACAAAAAAGTTTACGGCCTGAAAAAAGACCTAAGTTCACAGAGTCACTGGAGCGTGAAAATGGGGTCAGGGTCAAACGGCATGGTGACAGTTGCGTAGACCATAACCTGAACTGTCTGTATACCAAATATCAGATGCCTAGCTATTATACTTTTCAAGCAATTCATTGTCCACAAAAGTCTTACAAAAAAGTTTACGACGCCGCCGCCGCCGGAAAGTAATACCTATGTCTCGCCTTCCGCGACTATTCGTCGCAGGCGAGACAAAAACTGAAGGGCCTTCAAAAGTAAATTAATCAATGACAAAACTTCAAGACACAAACAACTACTGGTACATATAAAACTAGAAATGTAAAAATACTGAGCCACAATTCACAACTGAGTACCTTCCGCCCCTTAAACCCCAAAATTAAACTGGATGACATTTTGAAGTAGGTGCACATCTACATGATATCGCAAAAGATTGCGTTTAAGTTTCATGAAAGTCCATCAGGGGTTCAAATTAGCATTTGAGAGCAAAAGGTCCAGGAATTTTTGAAGGACTAGGTGGAAAGTCCACAAGATGTTATTTAAAGGTCCTCAATAGGAGTAACTATAAATACATGTACATGCAAGTCCAGAACTTTTGTAAGTAGAATTTTAAAGGTCATAAATCAAAATTGAATGTTCTGGACCTCGGACCAGTGCTAGTTTGAACCCCTTATCACGGTTTTAGAGAAGTTACTGATAAGAGATAGGTACTCACTTGTCAAGAGAATGATGAATGACAGACAGATAGACAGACACTTCTTTTTCTATATATATATCAACCCACTTATAAGCAGAAGGTATCAACAAAGTTAAATAAGGTCAAAAGATTGGGATGCAACTATGCTAAGTCATATCAAGGTTCATCAATGTAAGACTTCTAGTTCTTGAGATATGGAGGTGCTCATAAAACCTTAACATTGCTATATCATTATGTATTGAAAATTGTCACTCAACCGGAAAGTCAAGGTCAAGGTCAAAAGATGGGGATGCAAATGTGCTAAGCTACTAATGGGCCATGTGAATATCAAGTTCCACAAACATAGGACTTACTAGTTCTACATCTCACAGGACTTAATAGTTCTTAGGATGTGGAGGTGCTCATAAAACCTTAACATTACTTTTATATGTATTAAAAATTGTCAAAGTCACTGAACTGGAAATTCAAGAGTCAAGGTTAAAAGTAGTGGGGCATATGTATATCAAGTTTAATCAACCTATGACTAATAGTTTCTCATAAAACCTTATCATTGCTTTTATACATGTGTGTATGTTTTGAAAATTGTCCAAGTGCTCAACAGAAAAATCAAGATCAAGGTCAAAAGATGGTGATGCAACTGTGCTAAGCTACTACTGGGGCATATGCATACCAAGTTTCATTAACTTAAGACTTATAGTTCTTGAGATATCAAAGGGCTCCTAAAACCTTTAACTCACAGGCGAGACAAAAACTGCCCAAGAAATTCAAGCAACACTGAGGACTCAGAGATGACCCTTATATGTTCCTTCTGCAAAACAAGGGTTACAAAAAACTTATATCTAGATCCATACTGTAAACCTCTTCTGAGCTTCACAAACCTAAAATTATTTGCCTCCTTAATATAAGAATTAAGTGTTTCATTAGCTTTAAGACTAAAGACTCTACAGCTTAAATTTTCAAGTTATTAAAACCTGGCATATAAAATATAAATATTTTTTTTATTTTAAAACCCTGGTACAATTCTGCCTTTCTTTTTGGCCCTTTTAATTTTCTTGTCCACTTTGGCTTGCTTTCGTGCCTGTATGTTTTTCTGTCTTTTCTCTTGCTGAGCTTTTATTCTATTCTCAGTCTGAGAAGTCCTTTCTTCCCACTGTTTCTTCCGTTTTGTTTTCATTTTATCTTTCTTTTTCAAACTTTTCTTTAGCAGTTCGGGATTGTCCTTTATTTTCTCACCTTCTGCTTTCATTAGAACATTTTTCCATGCTTCTTTACTAGCCAAATTTTTAGCACTTTCAGGATTTGTTTCCTTTAATTTTGCAAGTTTTTCTTTTTTCTTTTCTACTTTTTCTAACAGTCTTTTATAGTCCTTTCCTTTCAAAGAACTTTTTCCTGCTTCCTTTTCTCCCGATTCAATAAAATCAAATTTACTAAACACCATTTTGCCACTTTTGCCTTTCACAGGCGTGACTGCCGGCTTCTTTTCCGGTACATTTGTAACAGTATCTGGTTTTGTTTTGTTTCCTTTATTCTTTTCATCCCTCTTTTTCATTTTAGATTTAAGTTTGTGCTCTTTCCGCCGTAACTTTTTTCTTTCCAGTATTTCATCAGAACTCAACTTCTTTTTGCCTGAACAGAGAAACAAAAAGTTTGATTAATATAACAACAAAGACATGTTACACAGGCCTATGTCCAACAAAGACATGTTACACAGGCCTATGTCCAACAAAGACATGTTACACAGGCCTATGTCCAACAAAGACATGTTACACAGGCCTATGTCCATGGCTGTAAAACCTGACAAACTAGGTACCAATTCTGCAGATGTGTTGCAAATGAGACAAATGTAAAATTCTAGAAAATGTGAACAAATATGTTATGAAGTTTCAGGGAGGTACATTGAATTTTAATGAATTGTACAACAGAATGTATTTTAAGTCAAAAACAGTCTTGAATTTAGCCACAAGTCCGACAGCCCTGGCCAGTAAAATAGCTTTCGGACTTGTAAAACTCCCCCAAAATCTGAAGTTACAAGCCAATTATATGTAAAGAAAATTTATTTAAAATATCAATTTCGGGCTTGTGCTTTAAAAAGTTAACCGAGAAGACTGCAATTACGCCCCATAACTCCTATATATTTTTAAAAATCAAAATGGGGATGCAAATTGATCAACAAAATACATGTATGGTGACAAACATCCCTCCAAATTTTCAGTAAAATCCCATCAATTGTTAAAAGAGAAGTTGCAACCTCAAATTTTTCCAATGACCTGAAATATACAAAGTTTATAAAGTCCCATAACTCCTACAGTGTTCTCCATTCGCCATTTAAGCCGGGTGTGCCGACCACCTTTTTTCCAAAGCCGACCACCTTTCATTTTGGTAAGGTGGTCGGCAATTTTCAAAAAATTCCATGTTTAATTAGGTCTTTTGTTACTTATTAAATGAAGACATTGAGTGACACTTTTATAACCCAAGCCAACTAGATACCAGGGAGATGATAGCCATCTCCAAGGGCCCCGCTACCGGCCTCATATTTCAGTCACTGGTAACAATTTGTCAAACAAATGAATACCTAAACTTGATCAGTTTATTATCTACAAGGAACAATAAAAAAATGAAGAAAATAAAATTGCAATGGATTTTCTAACTTCAAAGTGCAATAGCTCCCATAAAATTTTTATTGAATTTTCAAATTTCAAAGGGCCATAACTCCCATAAAAAATTGTGGACCAGCACGAAACTCAAACTCGATCTGTAACTCATCAAGGTAAACTCACATACCAAAAATCAGTTCATTATCTATAAGCGTTTAGAAAAAAAGTGCGGAAAACTGAAATTTTAATGAATTTTCAAAGTTCAAAGGGCCATAACTCCCATAAAAATTTGTGAACCGGCACGAAACTCAAACTTGATCTGTAACTCATCAAGGTAAACTCACATACCAAAAATCAATTCATTATCTATAAGTGTTTAGAAAAAAAGAGCGGAAAACTGAAATTTTAGTGAATTTTCTAAGTTCAAAGGGCCATAACTCCCATAAAAATTTGTGGACCGGCACATAACTCAAACTTGATCTGTAACTCATCAAGGTAAACTCACATACCAAAAATCAGTTCATTATCTATAAGCGTTTAGAAAAAAAGTGCGGAAAACTGAAATTTTAATGAATTTTCAAAGTTCAAAGGGCCATAACTCCCATAAAAATTTGTGAACCGGCACGAAACTCAAACTTGATCTGTAACTCATCAAGGTAAACTCACATACCAAAAATCAATTCATTATCTATAAGTGTTTAGAAAAAAAGAGCGGAAAACTGAAATTTTAGTGAATTTTCTAAGTTCAAAGGGCCATAACTCCCATAAAAATTTGTGGACCGGCACATAACTCAAACTTGATCTGTAACTCATCAAGGTAAACTCACATACCAAAAATCAGTTCATTATCTATAAGCGTTTAGAAAAAAAGTGCGGAAAACTGAAATTTTAGTGAATTTTCAAAGTTCAAAGGGCCATAACTCCCATAAAAAATTGTGGACTGGCACGAAACTCAAACTTGATCTGTAACTCATCAAGGTAAACACACATACCAAAAATCAGTTCATTATCTATAAGCGTTTAGAAAAAAAGTCCGGAAAACTGAATTTGTTACGGACGGACGCACGGACGGACAGACTGATTACTATAGGGCGTCTGCAACAAAGTTGCGGGGCCCTAATTAAACCCATAGATCGATAGGTGACCAGCAAACATAAAAGAAATTTGCCGACAAGGTAAAACAGGAGGTGCTAAGAATAATTTGTCGATGTAAATTTCTTATCATCCAATCAAAAATGGAGAAAATGTAAATAAAAAAATTGCTGGCACGTGTCCAGAATGACATGCATCCATGTGGTTTATTCAAAGGTTAAAACTTTTATTGAAAAAAAAAGAATATTGATATTTACCTTCAACTTAGAAATAGTTTAATCCACAACTATTGGCTAACTATTAGGAAAAGAAAGATAACTCTAGCCCAAACAAAAATAAAAGGAAATTCTTGAAATAGCCTAGATTTAATTAAGGCTATTATTACTGTATCTTTGTTTGTATACTGTGCATTTTATGGTTTATCAAAAAAAATCACTCTCTCTGATAGAGTGTTTCAGGGGCAGATCCAGAATTTTAAAAAGAAAAAAAGGGGGGTCCTCAGAACAAGAGGAGGCAAGGCCGTAACTACCATTGAGGCAAGTGAGGCAATTGCCTCACTAAAAATTTTGACAATTTAAAAAAATAATTGATAAAAATAATTGAATTAGGATTGCTTTTGAAAGTTAGGGTTTCTCCCATTTTGTAGTTAACTTTGAAAACGAGAAGTTTATTTTCCTTCTTGGGTTTAATAAATTGACCAGTCAAAGGTAGGTGTTGTAAAAGATCCTTTTCTAGCTATAGATGCTCCGGTCACAAGGAAAAACATAAGCTTAAAACATGTAAAAGTGCTGAATAGACTTTGGGGCCTTGCAATGTTTCATGTCCGTTTGAGATTTTTTGTAACTTTTACTTGTCGATTATTAACATTCCATATAATGTTTGCTGAGGATAATTCAAATAATACTAAATTAATGGGCATTCAGATTTCTTTAAAAATCATAAAACTTAATGACAGCGACAATATGCGGCAATAGCAGCGCAAAACGCGACGGTCTATCAAAAATCAAGGTACATTTATATCTACCAAAGTAAGAGCCAATTGGATTTTTTCTGTTTGATTATAGAAGGTTGAAGATTGAAAGTTGAACTACAATCTGCAGTCATGAAGTTAAAAAAAAATCTCCCTTGTGCGTCAATTATGACTTTTGAGAATCTATCAGGTCTTTAATTTTAAGATATACTAATATAAGATAAAGAAAGGTACGACATGCGATTATTTCTGAACCTGTAGTTACAATTTAAGTTGGAGTTTTAGTCTTAAAGTGATTTCAGAGGTCTGCCTTATGTGAATAAGGGAACAATTCAGCAAGCAGTTGTACATAAGCATTGCTTATTAGAATTCCAATTGTCTGATGAATAGAAACACGATTACCAAACTCGATAAAAAAATGTAGTGGATAAAAAGTTGGTAATGTTGATTATCGCGGTAAATGCTTATTTTCATCCCCCGAGACAACATAGGTGGGCATTATGTTATACTCATGTCCATCGGTCCGTCCATCACGACGAATTTCTGTCAAAAGCTTTTCTCAAAAACCATACGTGAAAATGATTTGATCTTGGAAGGATGGTTCAGTATGACAAACTGTTGGTCCTAAACAATTTTTAGACCTGTATAATTCCTCTTTGCGGACAGTAGGGGCATACCTGTCCCATGGACACATTCCTTCTTTATTTTTCCCTTTAAATTGTTTTAAAAAGCAGCAACTCATAAATCATGGTTCAAGGCTAACTAGCTCTCAGGAAACGCCTAGAATGCAGGATTTTGCACCATTTACCCCACAGCTTCTGGGGGCCTTGAGCGGCCCCCAGACCCCCTGCCGAAAAATTTTTTGATCAGGTTTGCCTCACTATTAATCCAACCCTAGTTACGGCCTTGGGAGGGTCCAAATCTATTTTGACAAACTTTGCCAACAGTTTGCATGAAATCATAATTTTTTGCCACAAAAAGGAACCCAGACCCTTGAACTTCCCTCTAGATTGGCCTCTGTAAAAAACCCGGTTGATAAGGGTTAAGCAGTAGAAAAATACCGGTTGGTCAGTGTTTTTTCAAAACACCCACCTTACCTTTTTGAAAAAAGGAGAACACTGTCCTATAAAAGTTGTTGTTATGGTAAGATCAACTAAAAATGTTGACAAACAATCATACAAAATTTCAGCGAAATCTGTTCAGTATTTTCAGAGGAGTTGTGTGACCGACGCAGAAAGACCATTACTAGGGTCCTTCCTTGCAATATGGCAGGGACAAAAAATCCAAATGCCTTTAGAACTTCTAAAATCAGCATGTGTATGTTCAAACAATTATACATGTAACATTATGAAGCTTAAATAATCATAATTTGTTTGAAAGGTGGAAGGAGAAACTGTTGCAACATTTATTTATTATACTGTGAAAATTCTTGATTTGTATGCATAGATTAAAGTAAACTAGAGGCTCCCAGGAGCCTGAATCGCTCACCTGATCTCTTATGCCAAAGTTTAAATAAATTTCACAAACTTTCAAGTATACAAAGTTGCAAAACAAACCCTTTCAGTGGTTTCAGAGAAGATTTTTGGAAATCAGTTTAAATTAATAGAAAAAAAAACAGTTAAAGGGCAATAACTCCTTTAAGGACCTTTTGATGCTGATCAAGAAAAGTTGCTTCGGATTTTCTCTATCTCTTATACTTTTCAGGTTATAAGCCAACAAGTGTGGCCACTAAAAGTATGTCTCGCCTGCCGGCACCATCACTAAAATCAACTACCTAAGCTTTCATTTCTTGATATAAACACAAAAAGTGTCAGTATACCTAATAACAGATGCCTAGTTATTATACTATTCAAGCAATCCATTATCCACACAAGTATTACAAAAAGTTTTCTGTCTGAAAAAAGACCTAAGTTCACAGAGTCACTGGAGCATAAAAATGGGGTCATGGTCACATGGCATGGTGACAGTTGCGTTGTCCTTAACTGCAACTGTCTGTTTACCCAATATCAGATGCCTAGCTATTATACTTTTCAAGCAATTCATCTTCCATAAAAGTCTTACAAAAAAGTTTTTTGGCCTGAAAAACACCTAAGTTCACAGAGTCACTGGAGCGTGAAAATGGGGTCAGGGTCACACAGCATGGTGAAAGTTGCATGGACCATAACCTAAACTGTCTGTATACTAAATATCAGATGCCTAGCTATTATACTTTTCAAGCAATTCATCGTCCACAAAAGTCTTACAAAAAAGTTTATGGCCTGAAAAAAGACCTAAGTTCACAGAGTCACTGGAGCGTGAAAATGGGGTCAGGGTCAAACGGCATGGGGACAGTTGCGTAGACCATAACCTGAACTGTCTGTATTCGAAATATCAGATGCCTAGCTATTATACTTTTCAAGCAATTCATCGTCCACAAAAGTCTTACAAAAAAGTTTACGGCCTGAAAAAAGACCTAAGTTCACAGAGTCACTGGAGCGTGAAAATGGGGTCAGGGTCAAACGGCATGGTGACAGTTGCATAGACCATAACCTGAACTGTCTGTATACCAAATATCAGATGCCTAGCTATTATACTTTTCAAGCAATTCATCGTCCACAAAAGTCTTACAAAAAAGTTTACGGCCTGAAAAAAAACCTAAGTTCACAGAGTCACTGGAGCGTGAAAATGGGGTCAGGGTCAAACGGCATGGTGACAGTTGCGTAGACCATAACCTGAACTGTCTGTATACCAAATATCAGATGCCTAGCTATTATACTTTTCAAGCAATTCATTGTCCACAAAAGTCTTACAAAAAAGTTTACGCCGCCGCCGTCGCCGCCGCCGCCGTCGCCGCCGTCGCCGGAAAGTAATACCTATGTCTCGCCTTCCGCGACTATTCGTCGCAGGCGAGACAAAAACAATGGTCTGACCCCCCTGTTCTAATTTTAGCTATGGCTGCCATGTTGGTTGGTGGACATGTATATAATTCACAAACTTGGTAAACTCATCCTAAAGATCAAGTGTACCAAGTTTCAAAGCAATCCCTTCAGTGGTTTCAGAGAAGAAGATTTTTGAAAAACAGTTAAAATCAATGGAAAAAAAACAGTTAAAGGGGAATAACTCTTAAATGGCTGATCCGACAATTTTGACCCTGAATCATTTTTGTAGATCTGAATGAGCTTCATAATTCTGCAATGCTAACTTTTCCACTAGCTCTTACGGTTTTCAAGATATTGTCCAAAAACTGCGAAAATGGTCAATTTTGACAATTAAGTACTTCTTTCTCTAAGAATCAGGCAGATACCATAAATAGGGTGGCACATCGATAATAAATACACAAAAAAATTCCAACAGAATTAGGTAAAGCAACCCCAGTGAACTTTGTTTTGACCACTAATTTTTTCAGTCTATCTTGGGTTTAGGAGATATTACCAGTCAAAATTTAGTTACATTGTATAGTGAAAAGTACGGGAAAATTTCCCGCCATATTTTTTTCCTATATAACCAGTCAAAAAATATCTAGGTACCAAATACATATTCAGATGTAAAAACTGCCTTGGGTTTGTTTTTGTGGTAAAATGAATGCATCTATACCCCAAAATCTGAAATTGGAAATTATCGATGTGCCACCCCCTGCCTGATCCTTATGTGGAATAGTACTTAAAGGGCAATAACTCCTATAAGGAGTTGTTTCACAATTTTGACTCAATGGAGAGATTTGTAGAGCTTTTGATGCTGAACATGAAAGGTTGCTTCGGATTTTCTCCATCTCTTATACTTTTTGAGTTATAAGCCAAAAACAATGGTCTGATCCGCCTGTTCTATTTTTAGCAATGGCGGCCATGTTGGTTGGTCAATGTGTATATAATTCACAAACTTGGTAGAGGACATCCTAAAGATCATGTATACCAAGTATCAATGCAATCCCTTCAGTGGTTTCAGAGAAGAAGATTTATGAAAATCAGTGTAAATTTATGGAAAAAAACAGTTAAAGGGGAATAACTCTTAAACGGCTGATCTGACAATTTTGACCCTGAAATCATTTTTGTAGATCTCAATGAGCTTAACAATTCTGCAATGCTAACTTTTCCACTAGCTCTTACGGTTTTCAAGATATAGTCCAAAAACTGCAAAAATGGTCAATTTTGATGATTAAAGGGCAATAACTCCTATAAGGAGTCGTTTCACAACTTTGACTCAATGGAGAGATTTGTAGAGCTTTTGATGCTGAACAAGGAAGGTTGCTTCGGATTTTCTCCATCTCTTATACTTTTCGAGTTATAAGCCACAAACAATGGTCTGACCCCCCTGTTCTATTTTTAGCAATGGCGGCCATGTTGGTTTGTCGACATTTATATAATTCACAAACTTGGTAGAGGACATCCTAAAGATCAAGTATACCAAGTTTCAATGCAATCCCTTCAGTGGTTTCAGAGAAGAAGATCTTTGAAGAAAAGTTAACGGACGACGGACGGACGACGGACGGACGGACGACGGACGCTTAACGATGACAATAGCTCACATGACCCTTCGGGTCAGGTGAGCTAAAAATTGTCGTAAAAAACCAATTCATTAGAAATCAAATTGAGAGTTTGCCTGAACCACAAAAATTGAAAATCCACGAAAAGAATACTCTAACAGTAAATCACAAGATCTTGTACCTTTAAGTTCCTGTATTCTGGACAATAATTTCTCCCTTAGTAATCTTCTTCTTTCATCATCATTTTCTTGATGTTTAGCTTCTTTGTTTTTATCTTTCTTCTTGTTCTTTTTATGCTTCATCTTTTCTTTAATCTTGCTATCTAAAAACAAAGAAAATATTTGCATAACATAAAAATGTTATTCATGATACTTCTAGAAGAAAACTATCCATCAACTGTTTTGTGAAAGTTAACATGTACCAGACTTGTTATAAGCTTTTCTATACTTAAGCTTGAAAATAGAACAGTAATTCTAGGCCACCTACTTGGGAGTTGACTTTTTTAAGATCAAAAGGGCATAACTTCCACAATACTTGTCAACTGCTATTAAAAGTATACACCAATATTAATGATACAAGCATTATGTACCAGTTTGAAGATAATCTTCTGAACAAGTTTGAAGAGAATTGAAGGAGTACAAGTTTGAGTGTGTATTGGAACTGCTCTATTTGTGACAATAATTATTGCCAAAATACTAAATACGGCTCCTGTCTCCCTAAATTCAATAAGATAGGCCATAAATAATTTCTTGAGTGTTTACAATAATCTAACATGTTTGTGATATACATGTACTAACATCTGTGGATTGATTTTGAGGTTTTTTGTTTGAGCTTTCCTGTTTGTCTAAAAGTTAGTGCCATAATAGGGCTCCTGACTTGTTGCTTGATGCAAGCTGTATATATGACAGGCCGTAATTGATTTCTTAAGTGTATACAATGATCTTACATGTTTGAGATATACTGTCATCTGTAGTTTGAGGTTTTTTGTTAGAGCTGCCCTGTTTGTCACCTTTCTTCTTCTTACTTGGTGGTTCAGCTGCAAATTCTGGATCATCATCTAAAAAATATAAGCAAACAAAAAAACTTTATTTAATTTTTTAAAATCTATAAATTTTTAAATAAACATGACAATACTTGTGTATGTAATTCAAGTTTGAGATGACTTAAACTTTTGGTAATTTGATTATTTCCCTTACTTTATTAAACCCATTTGTGTATTAAATATATTTTTTGGCAAAAGTCTTATTATAAAAGCACCTACAAGTAGAGCTTACATGTAGCTTGTAAAACATGTTATTTATTTCTAAAGTGTTAGATTTTGTTTCAATTTGTGTATACAGTTTTAGTCATGCAGTCTGAGAAATTTAATTCATAGTATATTACAAAAATAAATTAGAAATTGAAAACAGGCTCTATCTTAATTAGAACTGCTAAGAGGTCACTTTTAATATCAAAGCTATACGATATTTCACACATTAAACATGTTAAATGACACGCTGGTAGTAAATGTTGACATCACATTTACATGTAAATTCCAATAGCACATAATTTTGTTACTTATCGTCATTCTAACATAATGGTGCTGGAGCTGGCTCTGTTTGAAAAATAAAATTAAAACTAACAAATACAATGTATATACAAACCATCTGACTCAGCAGTTTGGCCACTGGTTATAAGAAACTGTGGTGGAATCATATCTAAATGAAATTTGACAAAATCGTAGTCAGTATATGTAGAACTGGTAGATTCTGAATCCTTCTGTTTCAGTTTGGTCATTTTGTCAATTTTTTCTGGACTTTTGTGTTTAGTTTTCTTCTGTCTATTGTGATCATCTTTCTTTTTAGCATCACCGTTCTTTTTCACATTGTCTTCTAAGTTCTGTTTTCTTTTCTTTGTTTTTTGTTCCTCTTTTGCCTTTGACTTTTGAGAAACATTATCATTTTCAGTTTTTTCATCGCTAACTTTATTTTGAACCTTAGAATTTATTTTAGCTTTCTTTGTCACCAAAGATAATATCTCCTTTGGCTGAATATTGTCTAATTCATCCTCTTCGTCTTGGGATGACTCGAGATGTCCATTTGGAAGAGAGTTATTAAGTCTCTTTGCTTTCTTTCCATGTTTCTTTACTGGAATGTGACAGTCAGGTTCATCCATCTTGCTGATTTCAACTTTATTTTCATGATGTTTTTTTCTATCTTCAAGTTTCATTACTGCTTACAATTTAGCTGAAAAATAAGCAAAAGTTTCATTGCATGTACATGTATATTTACATGTGTTTGTCCCTGAATCAATGCGACCCTATTCAATACATGTACAGCATACATGTACATCTACTTTTAATAATTCAACGAATGAAATTTTTTAAAATTTTTTAATGGAAGTCGCATTGTGAAAAATACAGGATTAATTTTACAGATAAACCTTAATTTTTAACCAGTATCCGACTGTGATCAAGTCCTGCAGAAAAGAGTAATATGCCGGACCTATCAAACACTTGCCGGATCTATATTTTTGGGGTGTTTTTTAGTCTTTACACTGCAAATTGCTATATGGTTGATTAAAAGAAATAGTAGCTATTGCTACAGCCCAATTTGCAGATATATCTGAAATATTTTGTAATTTATATAAAATAAACAATAAATATTAAGTACCACAATGCAGCATGTTAATGAGAACAGAAATTTCACTATGCTGGACTAGCCTATTTCAATGAGTTACCACTCAAAAGACAACTGTAAGGAAGTAATGTAAAGAAGCACCAATCAACAGTTAACACTAAATCATTCCAAAAAAAAAAAACAAAAAAAAACAAAGCCAGAGCCCTGGACCGTTTCGTTATAATTCATCTTTTCTTTTTAACTTCAGCCCTGGTTTTGAACCCGGTGAATATGTTATTGGCCAGGGTGCAGTCATGTTTTTTTCTACACATTACCATTGGAATTCGCCCCAACGTCATCAGACTTCAATCACTAATTATTTTTTTTTCAACTCTACAATGATAAAATAATAAGACGTTCGGTTCTCCTTTAGCTAATTTTTTGTAATCTTTAGCAAATGTTGCTACCCATTCAAAAACAACGAAAGATCGGATCAGGACTGGTTAGGGAACTGGGGAAGGCAATGCTCACATTAATTGCACTGGTGCAATTTGTTAAATGTTCCACTCTACGCCTATATATTACGCTATATGGTGGTGCTCCTAATTAGAGGAGGAACATACGAAACAAACAAACAAACAACTGGCTGAACGACCAATGGGATGATACATGATTGGGACGAAAAGTATTAAGTATGACATGCGCATAAGCCAGACTGGTTTACCATGTTTACGAATTCAATTGCAAACCAAGTAAACAAATACCAAAACAAGTAAATCGGAGATGAAAAACATTTTACCGGTAACTTTAAGCCTTCATGTCGGGCACAAGATTGTACCCGACAGTAGGTCTGACGCGAAAGTGCTTTCTACCGGACCAATCTATTAGTTTGTCAGACAGGTCCAACGATTTTCGACAACTCTGTTAAGGAGTTAGGACTGTATATAAATAAACTATAGACTTGAATTATCAGTATTCCAGAATTCCGACCAGGGTTGGCAAAGTATTGACCGCCCGGGTTTTCCCACCCGGGAAAACCCGGGTTTTCCCGGGCTGGGCAATACCCTTAAAATTGACATGGTGGGCTATACTGGGTAATAAGACTTTATTCATGAAAAAAATCCTATTTGATACTTTTTAATGATTAGAACGTTTTCCTCATCTACAAAATATATGAATCATTTTTATTAGACAGTAAATATGACATTACTATTCAAGTATTATTTAAATCATTTATATATTTGCACTATTTTTGTATCTTTTTTCACTGTCAGATTGTCATTGCTGTTTTGAGAGGTAAGAAAATACACAGTTAAAAGTCTATTCTAATTATTGATAGAAACCCCAGACTATAAATCAAGACAAATTTGTGAAACCATAAAAAAACATCCTTTATTGTCTAATTATAAGGTAGGGCTTGTGTTGATTACAATGTGGCATTACTATACATACATGTATTAAAAAAACAACATTGTACTTATATTAGGCCATATCAATTGCAAGTTAATTCATAGACTCCTACCTACAAGTACTATGGCATTTCAATACATGTAAATTTTAACATATATTATACTTTTATCATAATTTTAATTTTTTTAATTATTCACTGTTAAAATCTGTTATTAATAGTGTTCTCATTTAGTTTTTACTGAAAAGTGTCCATGCACTTATCAAAACTGATTGATATGTAGGTTTTTAATAAGAATATAATAGGAAATCAAGTATTTCCCAGTAATGTCCAGTATTGCCCAGTAAAACCCAATAAAACTCGGGTTTTCCCAGTATTTCCCACTGGGCTGGGAAATACTCTTAAAACCCGGGTTTTTGCCAACCCTGATTCCGACCAGTACCTTCTCGTGGTGGCAGAAGGACCCTGCTCCAGTGGGTGGTGACTAAAACGAGTAACCCCGGCCCGGGCCCGGGCCAACATCCGCTAACCCAAATATTTCAAAATGCTCTAAAATCTTTATTTCTGAATATTTTTCGATGAAATTTGAAAATAATGTGTAAAAGTATAATATCTTATTATTTATTTTCGATTTTCCAAATAAAGATTAAAACATTTTGATTTCGAGACAATTTTCGATTTTTAGGTGACTAAAATGTGTAACCCAACGAAAAGTGGAAAACTCATATTTTCTCCTATAAAAGACCTTTGTATCTAAGAAAAACTTATTAACGATGATATGATATACATCGGTGACGGAAAAGGACATGTTTTAACTAACATTATGGTAAAATATTGCTTTAAAAGCGATTTTTCTAAATTTTTTTATCGACCCGGGCCGCCGATGACGAAATGGTATGACACGGATGTTGCTAAAATATGACCATCCTAACCGATATATTTTATGTACTAACTATCGAAATATGAGTATATTTTTGTTATCAACGATTTTTTATTGAAGGAAACACTTTCAAAATGTTTTCTAGATATTTTAATTCAATGAAATAAATCCAAAATATTATAAATCAAATTGTTTTATGTCGGTACTGTATTACTTCTTTTAGCTCTACCCGGGCCACTGGTCGGCGGCCCGGGTCCGTAAAAATGTATGAAAATAGCTTTTAAACAAAAAATCGAATATATTTTAGACCAACTCATGGCCTATTACAGTACGCCCAGCGCGGGAAGATTCGCATACTCTTATTTCCGTGATCGGACTTTTGTGGCGTCACTCCGCAATTCGCCGATTTTAATTTTTAATCCGCTAACGATTTGATTTTGTCACTCCGCGTGGTTTATGGCCTTAAAACGGTCATAAAAGGTCATAAAGTCAGCAGCTTCTCGCCAGGTGATTTAATCAATATTCACCTGTGTCAGTGTGTTTCATCATCGTCAATCGATTTTATCGTAATTCTGTATCGTAATTTCTTTCAATAAAGTAAAATTTTATTGGTTTTAATTATTTCAAATTGTATTGTTCATAAATGTATATGTAAATATTATAAATATTAAACAATTTGGTATTTCATGTATTTTGACTACGTAAACTAACATTTTTATCTATAGTCTAAAAAATAAAACTTTTATTTTTTAAACACTTATTAAAATGATGTATTTCTTGTAAATCATAACTCATGATCCAAGCCAGAGATCAAGGTATTTGAGAAGCCAATTATAACTCTTAAGATAATATTTGTTTTTTTAAAAATTACTTTCTCGGGTAAAAGTAGCGGTGAACGAATTAATTTGTTTTCTTAACCATTAATCGGTCTCCGATGAATTACAATCTGCTATTGTTCTGATATGTTCTCATTCTTTTTGTATGTTTAACAATTACTCACACAAGCTTCTTTAAATTGGCTACGATCAGAAAGTCGTCATTTGTGCATTTGCCTCTCCTAAAATCAACATGTCACTACGTACTCTGCTACGGGAAGATTCCCACTATCTCGTCATGTATATTTCTGACAACACTTTGCAAGTCCGCAGCAAGAAATTTATTCAGTGTGAAGGAGAGGTACAAATATATTTTTACTTACTAGAACGTTTCTAATTTTCGACCGTCTTTTTATATCATTATGTAACTATAAACTATGTTGATATCGTTTTAACGCAAAAGTAAGCAAAATTTGTACACTGATATACTGTGGTACATATCTTATAAATACAAGAGTCTATCTCAGTCAACCAAATGGTAAAATAACGAAAAAAAATCAGATAAATTTATACATGTTTTACGTTTGAAAGTTCAAATTTGTTTATTTTCTTTACACATGTTAGCATTTTAAACGTAAAAACTGCTGATTGCAAGAAATTTTCAATTATCTATGTAAAGAGTTTTTATCAAATATTTGACAAAAGATACATGTATATGCGAAAAACACGCACATTAATTATTTTGAGCGATTTAAACGTAAATTGCACATGTATCTTGACCATTTTTGCCAGGTTGTACTCAATTCCCAGTACCCAGTTAAGCATGGACTTCGCTCCAATGACATTGCCACTGCAACAGTACTTGGTTCCGGAACAGAGGGTCAAATGAATCAACTACTGCTAGAGAAAGAACAAGAGCTTGACCAACACGCCACTGAGCAACCAAGAAAAAAACAGAGAGTTGCCAAGACTGTAACCGTGACAAAGGTATAAAAATGCAATAAAAATAAATGAAACAATTGAAGGAGTTATTTTTAAACCTGCGTTCATATTTTCAACAGTTTTATGGCTAGTTGTTTTCTTTTTATTATACATTATAGTAAGATTCTTTTTGAAAAAAATGAGTAGCCCTGAAAAGGACTGTTTTGTGTAGCCCTTAAAAGGACTGTTTTTATAGTTTTGTTCACCAAATGTTCGGGTTCTTATCTGTCTGCCATCATCGTAGTCAATCTGTCTCTAAGCTGGGGTGCGCATAGCTTATCATGAAAGTAGGTGAAGCTCTTTTCCCTGGAACTCTCTGTGAATAACCTTCGAGGTATATCGGCCGTCGCTTTTCCATTTACTGCAATTACAACTGGTGCAACTTTGAAGATATGGTCTATATATTTACTACAATTCTCAGGTGTCATTTCTGTTAACCAGAATTCTTCTACGTATTGGGCGAGTTCTTCTTTAGTAGACGGGTTTCTTTTTGAAACGTATCTTTTGAGTTGATTCCACACCATTTCTATCGGGTTCAAATCGGGAGATTCCGAGGGCCATTTCCACCAATTTATACCATTCTCTTCCATGAAAGTTTTTGCAAGTTTAGAGGTGTGTTTAGGGTCGTTGTCTTGTTGGAATCTGTGCCCGTCAGGGTAAACGGTGTCGACAAAAGGTTTAAGTGTAGCTTCCAAAACTTCCGGCACAAAAAAAGCAGCATTCATAATACCATCAAAAATGACAAGTTGCGTGGCACCTCTTTTACTAATGGCTCCCCATACATGTAGTTTCAGTGGATGTTTGGGTTTACAGTTAGTTGGTCCTGCGGATTGCTTTCTTCTATATGCCCCAACTTTGTTGTCGTGTAGTTGTAACGTAGTTTCATCACTGAAAATGACATCTTCGAATTTATCGTCTCTGGCGATGAGGTCTTGACAAAACTGTACTCGGAGCTCTTTATTGACATCTCGAATAAGCTGGCAATATCTTGGGGCTGTAGATACCCAACCTGCTGCACCAATAGCTTTTCTTACAGTTGATAGGGATACACTGGTTCCGTTTCTGTCAAGCATTTGTTGAATATCTCTGGCAGACAGGTTACAATCGTTGGCTAGGGCGTTGTCGATAAGAGAAAGGTCTGTGTCCGTAATGGTTTTAAATGATATTTGAGGTAACGAAATGTTAGTTTCAAAAAGGAAGCGACCAGACTTGTAGTTGTCGATTATATGCTGTATGCTGCTTTTGGTGACTGGTTGGTTTTCATCATCAAGTTGTCGGCGAATAGCATACGGCCGCCATCCCAATCTGTATAACTCAATGACGCGAAGTTTAGAACTGTGTTGGACTTTCGGCATATTGTTTACTATGAATGAACTAGATATTTTATACTTTCTTATATAAAGCTGTTTGCAAATTGTCAAATTAATTTTGTTTATTGTCAAAATAGCGCAATCATTTTAAGACACCATATGAAGTAGATAACTTTATGACTTATCTGCAATTAACAAGATCAGGTTATGGATTATGGTCTATTTTCAATGGTCTGTTTCCTGTTCCAGATCAATTATGACTTTTATTATGGTCACTTGCAATATACAGTACATGTATTTTGTTAAATGTCACTTTAAATTTGTTTTCAATGTTATTTTAAAAAAAACTCTATGCACAAGCACAAATTGAATTAAAATAAATAAACCATTTTAACTCGCAAATACATTAAAAAAAACATATTTAAAAAAATAACAATATATTAAATAAAAAATAGGCTATTATATAAAGAAATTTATCTTCAAAAAAACATGAAAATTAGGTCGTAAAGTGTATATATTTTTTTTCTGTAATCTCAGTTTTATGTTGAATTACATATTCCTGTATTCTATGTATTTTATTGAATTTCTTTATTGAATCTTTTATTTTATGTTTATAATTGAATAATAAAGTTGTATTTTTCTTTTCAGAAAAAAGCGTCAGTTATCAAACGGACAAATCTACCTCCGTCTGTTATCCAATACAGAAATACAACTGAACAGCCTGATCCATTACCCCAGAGTCCAGAACCACAGTCACCCACCCACACAGCAGTTCCTGAGCAGCCCACCCACACAGCAGTTCCTGAGCAGCCCACCCACACACCAGTACCTAACCCACCCACCCACACAGCAGTTCCTCAGCAGCCCACCCACACACCAGTACCTCACCCACCCACACACACAGCAGTTCCTCAGCCACCCCCACACACAGCAGTTCCTCAGCAGCCCTCCCACCCACCAGTTCTTCACCCACCCACACACACAGCAGTTCCTCAGCAGCCCACCCACACACCAGTACCTCAGCAGCCCACCCACACACCAGTACCTCTGCCATACCTCCAACTTCCACAGACTCAACCAGACAGCCCTTTTAACTACACACACCAGCAGTCTGCCTTTAGTCCCTTCCGGCCACAAGCTACCCACTCACAGCACTTCATTTACCCAGACATTCCACCATCACCACAGCAACAAACCAGAAATGACAACATGATACAACGAATTGCAGCTTTAGAGTCCTCCAATGCAACCCTTATAGCCAACCAGAAAAGCATGATGAGCATGCTAGCACAACTTCTTAGTCTTCACCAGTCATCTAAGACATCCACACCTGCTACTTCATACTACCAACAACAGCATCATGACCCCACAACAGAAACTTATCCTTTCATGGACGTTCCAGAACATCTCCGTATCAGCATGACTGACCTGAATGGTATTGCTAAACAGTCCAACTGTCCAGGCCACTTTGCCACTAAGATTCTGGAAAAGTTATTCCCTGAACTATTTACATCAGACAACCTGCGTCTCCAATACAGTTACTACGGTGGTGGAAAACTTAATAAGATCGAGCTCCAGCCAGAAAGAAAGAACATCATGATGAGGTATATCCTGTTTTTCTACCCCCACCTCTCAGATTCAAGGGCCTGGAAAGACGCAATCGTACCCAGAGTCAACGAGTATTTAAGAAGAGCCGTTAAAGCACCTACTTTGACACCACTATGAACTGTATTTTGTGAATAATGTTGTAAATACTTTTAAATTATAAATAGTATATTACTATAAACAGTACATGTAGGTAAATGTTAACTTTTATTTATATTTTTTTCAAAAATGAATTTCAAATACAATTTATCAAGTGTTTTGCTTATGCAGTGTTCTCCCCAGGCCCTTATAGCATCTCGGGACCGAGACGCTATCGTAATTTGCCGAGATGCTATCAGTCTTTACCGAGACGCTATTTCAAATTGTTAAAAATACAAAGGTATTGAGTTGACGTCCTTATGAAGCCATTGACTGATTGATGATCATTGAGTTATTGACACATTTACAATCCCAAGCCAATTAACAAAGAAATCAATGATCATGGTCTTGTCAATTAATTAAGAAATATCGATCTTTGAACTGATTAGCCATGCAGATTGCAGGTGAACACCTTTTGCGAAGTGAATTATTTCTATTGGACAACCAACCAGGACCAATGGGATTAGACCAAAACAAAAACAAACATATGCACACGTGCTTTTACTCAGGTGTGTTATTAGAATATGAGTAGTTGAATTCTAAACTAACGGTCATAACCCATTCCCAAAATAAAGAAAATGCTTTTTACCTTCATGAAACATGATTTAATTCCATTGTTACATTTGTTATTCCAAAATATTGAAATATATTTAATTCCATTGTTACATTTGTTATTCCAAAATATTGATTTCTAGATATATTGTTTGACCCTTGGTCAAAACAGGAAGTCTAAAAATAGATTCCCAATTTCCCATTACCTTATCTAGCATTTTCTCCTTTTGGCAGGAGAACCATTGGCAACTTAGTGACTCTTAACCAGTGTGAATGAAATGTAAACATTTGTACTTGGGAACTTATTCATGCCAAAAATAAAAGCTAATTTTATATTATTTTTATTGCTTCAAACCCAGGCAAATGGCTTTCAGGCCTGTCTTTTCCTCTTCCATCCTTGGTAACTGGATGCAGTTCACTGAGGGTTCATAGATAACAAGTTTTAGCCATTGTTAAATTGCTACAATCAGTTTTACTCCAACTCTTTCTTAATATGGAATTATAGTATCCATAGCTTGAAGGTAGACTTACATCAAATGGGGTGGGTGGGGGAGGGAAGAGGTTGGGGGGGGGGGGGGGGTATCATAAAACACTAATACATGATACGTGGTCAAGAACCTATCATAAATTGATCGACATGATTTTTTTTTCATTCTGACACCTGATATTGTTTACGCAAAATGTGATGCTATCCAAAATTCCTGGGGAGAACACTGTTATGTATAACATTTTGTCTAAGAATAAAGATATGTGATATTTTATTATATTGTTAAAGCTAGTAACTGTACAGTCGTAACTGAAATAGTTTTATTTTTTCAAAGTTTGTCATAATTTTGTTTGTACATTTCTGTTGAAAAAAATACCTACTACCATGAATGTTTTTCTACGTTTTGACAATGTACAGTATTTTGTTTGTATATAACTTTGTCAAAGTGTGTGTATAATAAAATTGTATAGAACTTATATGGCTCTTTTTATGGTACAAAGACTATTATTCAGCGAAAATAAATTCCAGAACAACTACCAAAACAGGTTTTGTGGTATGCATATCTCAAGGAGTAATTTCATGAATCGGTTGAATCAAACCAAAATATCTATCAAAAATCCAAAGTATTGAAAAAAAGTAGACGAAAAACCATTTAAAATGAACGAACATGGAATGTCATTACATCTGACTGGGTACAAGAATCTCAATAATTAAAAACAATATAAAAAAAATTAAAACCCGAATAAAGATGCTTACACCAGTTACAAGTAAAGCAACAGAAAAGAAACAAATA
The DNA here is from genome assembly GCA_963971305.1 of Arcuatula senhousia. Taxonomy (NCBI): domain Eukaryota; kingdom Metazoa; phylum Mollusca; class Bivalvia; order Mytilida; family Mytilidae; genus Arcuatula; species Arcuatula senhousia. Next base: position 6,564,525 of record OZ020311.1, on the reverse strand, counting down.
ACAGAAAATAAACAATTAAAATACAGCAACAAAAAGAATGAAAAACCCAACAAAACAGGAAAAATAAAACTATATCTAAGTAAACACCTCTTTCTAGAGCCCCCCCCCCCCCCAAAAAAAAAAGAAGAGAAGAAGACAAAGATTAAGGTAAAAAACGATAGGCAAATACGGTAAAATGATAACGACACAACAAGAATTAAATCTTTAAATTAAAATACCACAAATAAACAGAATGAATTTAATCAAAATAATTATCGGTTTTCGACATTTTCAATTTCAAGGTTTCAAAATTTTCTGTCGTGACTCGTCTCAGCAGAACAGGGTAAAATGTCACTCACACTGTCATCGTTACAACACTGGACAGTCTGCCTTTTTATTAAAGTCTATCAACTACATCTCCGAACATTGATATCATATAAATAATCCATTGTCATAATAAATTCTTCGTCGTCTTTTCATGAATGAACTTTTTGTGTATCATGTGTAATTTGATCACGTGTTAATGTGTGCATTAAATACTCGATTGGACAAAACCGGAATATGCCGGTTACGTAGTACTTCATTATTGTAGTTTTTGCAACTAAAAAGACAACAACAAAATTATTTATTATTATTTACTAAAATATCTTTATTTCCATTTTTTGTCATTTGAAGACCAAAAAAAACCAACAAAAAACAACAGCGAATAAACGTATAATTTGTAGGTATAAAGTTCGTCACTAAACGGCGTATTCCTTCATTTCAAAATCAAATATCACCGGATGAACGAAATCAAATCAAATGCAAATAACAATATCATGAATATTACATACGAAATGTTGCTGTCGGCAATTTCAATGGGATTAACGCAATAAAAATCACGGGTTTTCACCGCGGAGGGTAATAAATTTCGCCGATATCGGAGTTTCTCATTCAATCAGCTCAAAAATGCGCTAATTAACTGTCCGCGGGATGCAGTGTTTCTCGGAGTTACGCCAAAATAATATTCCGATATCGGAGTATGAGAATCTTCCCGCGCTGGGCGTACTGTATATCATATTTATCCATATCTTCAATTATTATCTCCACTTTTTTGTATTATAGGTATTTTGGATGTGCAAATCAAGTATTTCCACTTTTCATCGGGTTACACATTTTAGTCACCTAAAAATCGAAAATTGCCTCGAAATTAAAATTTACGAATTTTTACTTGGAAAATCGAAAATAAACAATAAGATACTATACTTTTACACATTATTTCCAATTTTCATCGAAAAATATTCAGAAATAAAGATTTTAGAGCATTTTGAAATATTTGGGTTAGCGTATGTTGGCCCGGGCCCGGGCCCGGGTTACTCGTTTTAGTCACCACCCTCCAGTGATAACAAAGGATTATCTGGAGCAGTGGTGTGTCATGGGCTGGACGACCCAAGGCACATAGCGAGTCTTTACAAGTCGCTGCAGAGGCTCTTTAGACTATAGTCACGACTATAAAAACCCATTGATTGATTGAATTATCATTCTTACCTGGAAAGATTAATAATGTCTGTCAGACGTTGTGCAAATCATGTAGGGAAAGTCGAAGTAAAAAAGTCTGCTTTTCTGTGATTTTTAGCGTGTTTTGTGAAAGTTTGAGCGATCACAAAGTTTACTATATAATTACTGGTGTTTGTAATATAACTTGTCATTCGATATATTCAATAATTTTGATTAAATCTGTATTTTACAGCAAGTTTTGCAATCATTCTTCCACGTGCTGAAAACCGGAAATTCAACAATGAAAACAATTTTAAAACGATACTGGACAAGAACCGACAGAAAACACGGAAAACGTACATCAGCCATGCAGCTGCAGCGATCGACCGCTAGTCTGTTGACTTTTTTTCATTTTGGATTTTTTTTTAAATTATCGTTTATATTGTAGGTGTCGCTTAAACTTATTCAACTTCCCATTATCTTCTATTTTCATAAAAAAATATATAAAATTCTATTCAATTGAAAAATATGGAACCAAAAAGGGAATAATCACTTTTTTTTTCAATGAATACAAGCAAGACCAAGTTTATTCGACCAATTTATAAGGACCCACCATGAAAGGGCAATGTGTCAAATTGACAGTGCATAGATTTTGAATAAATAATTATGTAGACATCAAGAACATAGTAAAAAAAATAGTAGTCCATTCATGAGGGGGGGGGGGGGTAGGAGGGGGTCTGATCCCGGAATCCCGAACTAATTTTTACAAAATCCCGTCATCCCGACTTAAAAATGAGAAAATCCCGAAGCCCGGTAAAGTTGATATAATTCTATCCCGGAATTCCGAACTTAAATTGTCCAAATCCCGGAATCCCGAGCTTAAATATGGCCAATCCCGGTGTCCCGAAAAAGGTCCTACCCCCCCCCCCCCCTCTCATTCATTCATGTCTTTATTTCCTCTAATACAAGAGATTAATGAAAAATCACCATGAAAGTTCATAAAATAAAGTATTTAATTACAAACCCATCTTACTCACATGCATAACATGTACATGTAAGATAAACGAGCCCATCGACTAATTAACAAGCAATATCATGTGGCACACAGAAACCAAAATAATACTATACAACATGGATTTAGGAGTAAAAGATCACGCGAAACTCCGTTCATAGAATGTATAATGAAATAACAAAAACCTAGAAGCTGAAAAACAAACCGATCTGTTTATTGATACCTGTTTTCTCAAAGCCTTTGACAAAGTTTTACACAATTTACTCTTAAATAAACTGCACCATTTTGGAATAAAGGGAAAACAAACAAATGGATAAGTGCATTCCTAAATGACAGAACCCTACAGAGAACCATCTCACTACAAACTACCAATAGTCTGAATGGTATAGTATTTGTACTTAACCGTACTTAAATGTACTCGACCATTCTGAAAAAGTCTGAAACGTGCTTAACTGTACTCGACCAAAGTCTGATTTTCTCTAAAAAGTCTGAACATGTACTTAATTGTTTGAATTAGTCTGAAAAGTACTTAATTTTACTCGGCCTAATTTTAAGTTAATTATCAGATAGATATGGAAGAAAACGTGAATTCTTAAATGTACTCGACCAAGTCTGAATTGTACTTAACCTTACTAAAACATTCTCGACCTAATTAAATCTTTGATTAACACATTTTTGTAATATTAGATAAAATCTTTAATGTTTTATAGACTTAGTTGATTTTTAATTAGTTAAGTACGTTTTAGACAAGGTCGAGTACATTTCAGACTTTGTCGAGTACAATTTGGACTAGGTCGAGAACATTTTAGACTGACAATAATAAATTTGAAATTGTGAAGTACAATTTAGTCTTTTTAAGACTTTTCAGACTTTGGTCGAGTACAGTTAAGCACATATTAGACTTTTTCAGAATGGTCGAGTACATTTCAGTTCGATTTAGTACAAAAACTATACCATTCAGACTTTTAGTAGTTTGTAGTGTCTGACATAGTCAAAGAAGAATCTAGAGGTCCTCGAGGATCAGACCTTGGTCCAATCCAGGAGTTTTTCCCTAGCACATCATAAGACTGTCCAAATTACCACCTGGTATTTCCCTAACTTCTTGAGATCTTCAAATCTTAAGTGGTAATTAGCAACTAGACCAAAAATTATGTTTTTATATGTTTTAACAATGCGCAGCCTGCCAGTATATTCAGTCAGTTGAATGTGGGTAGTATACTGAAGAAGAGAGTGTCTTTATATTGCAAGTTTTACCAAGCAAGAGAGCCGGAAAGTTGTTACCTATATTTGCTTTTCGAAGATGGAGACTTAATTTGGGTAGATTTGACCCGAGATTTGAGATATCTTCAATAAACACTGCAAACCACGATACAAAAAAAAACCCCGGAAAATTAGAAAAAAGACAAATCGGGCAGCAGTGGACCACGTATTTAGTCGAGGCATAGGAAACCGATTACAAGCGTCATTGAACCTTGGCATTTATGACGTCGTGGCGTAACGACGGTAGCCGGTTGTTATCGCTGCATCGTCGGAAGATCAACAGGTAAGTTTATCGCAAACCTGTGGAAAATTCTTTGTTATCTCAAAATATTAAACAGCTGCATTCTACAAAAACATTACTTAAACATTTTGCATCTAGTCAGAAGCGTTTTTTAATGATATACTACACAGTTTTTGGTATTAGTTATTGTTCGATCACAGGGACAGTACTTGCTCTCCTCGATCGATATTCTAGTGTTCCATTTTTGTCTAATCAATATATTGATAGAGGAGGTTCGATTGAGAATTGACTCATATACTAAAGAAGATCTTCATAAAGTTTTCAGCAACAACCATGCAAAGGCTCAACGAAAACCTTACACGCCCATCTTTATTTCGTCTCCAGATAAAGCTTTCAAGGTCATTTCGAGAACAAATCTCCTCACAGTCAACTGCTGTTCCAATTGGCTCTACTGATTGAGTGGACCTGGTTTATATTTCAATTGTTTAGTAAGAAGCAAAGAAGTACGAATGTGAATTTTAGTGTCAAAATATTAGAAGTCCGAAAATTTCAAGAAAACCTAGCTAGCAACCCTCTAATACACACTAATAAACTGATGAAGGAAACAAAACTGCACAGGATAACTTGAAAAACACACACACAAACAAATACTAACCATGTTTGTTTGCATTTGAGCATCAGACATCAAAAATTTATATGTTTGGTAAGGACACATGAAACTGTACGCAATTCACCAACTCGAACTCATGTTCTTTGGATTAATTGTTAGATTGGTTACAAATGTTATAATTTGTCTTCACCCAGGAAACATAATAATGCTTATTGATATATCATCGATACGTACCGGATCGACTACCGCTTATCAGGCGACCTGGCACAATAATAGTAAACATTGCATTTGAAATTTATGAAATACAAAAGATGCATGGAAAGTTAAAATTGGCATGTCTCCCGAATTCCGACCGGAACCTCTACGCGATAGGAGACGGTTCTTGTCTCCAGTTCTTCAGTAATTGGAGCAGCTAACTCGAGCGGTGATGTGTCATGAGCTGGACGAATGGTACACACGGAGTCTCAAGTTAACAGTCGCTGCAGATACTGTTAGCATAAATCCACGACTTTAAACTTTTTATTGATTGAAACTGGCATTTCTAATGGAAAAGAGGGAAAGTCGGGTCTGGATTCAGGCACCCGTTCATGAATCCTGTCACGCATTGTAACCGCTTTGATGAAAGAATTAATTTTTTTCTTGGGCTTCAATCTCTGTGTTTTTTTTTCTAAATATTTCTCTGCCAACGTTTAATTACTCGATTGATTTTATTTCTTCATATTTATCACAGACATGCCTCGGACGGACATACGGAAGTCCGTTATACTAACAGCTTGGACGCAACAAGAACAGATTGATGAAATTCGCGGAAAACTCCACCTTAAAGGTACATGTACTTCAGATATTACGAAGCAGCTAGAGGTAGGTAAAAGAATGAATTCCTGTTGACTTCATCACATTAAATTACACATTATCTAGTTAATATATCAATGATACAAATAATTATAAATGGAGACGCACGTTTTGTCGAGTTAACTGCTGAAGGGTCATAAGGACAGTTTGAACTTTTCTTTCAAAAAAATCTTAGTAAATGTACAGCTCAAACGGCATATTATCAGGACTATAAAGTATGGAAGGACCTAGAAATGGATACACCTTATTACATTGACACATTTATTTACTTGAAAATAAAACAGCTTTTTCGGTATATTTTTTTCTATTCAAAATGTATTTTGAATAAGGACAAAATATCCCGATATTGTACCTCTCAACTGACAAGTTGGTGAACACTTTTGGTTTAATTTCTAAAATCGACTGTGCTCAAAAACGGGAAAAAGCATATTATTATATCTAGGTCCTGCTACGGTTTGTTTTTGAATTTTATAGTACACATAATGAAAAACCAATTAGAAATTGAGTCATTTTAAGTTAAACATAACGATGAAACCGAAGTAGGCTCATCAGAGACTCTTTAGATTAAAATTAAAAAGAAATAAAGTCGCAAGGAATATTTAGATTTAAAGATTCAAGTGAAAAAATGAAAATCCAGTTTGCTTTTCATTCTCCGATCCAGAAAAATAGATTCTCTAAAGGCTAAAAAGTCATATACATGTATATATCTTCATCATATTTTTTTTCAGAGAGAGATGCGAGAGCATTTTACGAGAGCTCTCAAGAGCGAAAAATAAATTTTGAAAAACTGATTTCCAAACTTAGAAAAGAAAACAGCAACAGACGAGTTAACCTAGCTAAAAGTATAAATGTAAGTGAGTTGAGTAGCAGATATAGATTGATGACAATTTATAAGGAAAATAATTTTCGCTAGGAAAATTAACGTAAATTACGTAAATTGAACGTACTATAGACTGATGGTAATGATATTTTTTCAACAGACACATTGATCCAAGCTTTATAGTAAAGTTGACTTGTAAACCGGCATCGTTGGTGTTATGCAATGACCGTTGTTGTATTTACTCTATGATTTTAAACAAAGTATCAACAACCTTGCAAAAGGCTTTTTATTTACAAAATATTAAGACAGGTTGTTTTGTTTGTTTGGTATCTAGTCGACAGTATTTTTGCCAAAACCGGGGGAAACAGGAAAAAAAACATCTGTCATCGAAATTCACTTTTTGAAGAATTTTTACGCTATTTAAAAGCCAGGGGTGCTAAGTGCGAGATAAATGCTATGGAAAGATGTTTACTGAACGTTTCAGTATTATATTTTGAGTCGAATAAGCAAGCTGGTATACAGTCATTCTGTTTTCTAGGGCGATGAAAAAGTTATCCGGTCTGTGTTCCAAAATCGGAAAGAAGAACTTCTGTCGATGCAGCGATTTACGGTTGAGGTACGTATTTTCTTAGAGATACTAGAATTCAATTAAGGCTCATATTACAATTTATATCAATTGTTAAAAAAACACGCTAGTAAAACAAATGTTTAATGATTTTTTTAAAGAACAGATATCTGAGTTATTATACAGTCGTTTTAATATTGCCAACTTCTTTGGTATTTTAGGTCCGGGTTGCCGAGTGGTCTAAGTCGATATTTAAAAAAAAAAACACTTTCGATCACTTGTTTCACTATATCTGCTTGATTTGAGAAATTAACTACATTTATCAATACATTTAAAAACACATTCTATGCTTTAAACGTTTTCATATTAGGAAGCAGTCAACACGATGGACATGAAGGCGTGCGAGGCCAGTAAGCGATTTAATGCCATTAAGTTCGAGGCAAGTCAAAAGGAAGAGCAACTTAAGGAACTACAGACTACCCTGAAACAGTTGCGAACCGTAGAAACGCGGGAATTTGACAACGAACGACAACAGGTGATTGTAATATAAATTTCGATGCCGGGCATGTCAAGTATATTAAAAGTCCGTATGACATGAATAGGGCATCATTGAACAAGCAGGTTGTTTTATAGAGACTGCTTTTCAGTTGTTTTATGTGTTTTTGTGTTGTGTTTCTTCTTCCTGTTCTGGTTTGTATTTTCTGGATTTGTCTTTGCCCTATAAAAGGTAAAGGTAAATGTAAGATTTATTTCACGTCGGTGAGTACACATCAATGATGTGATGTGTTCAAGTCAAACAATTAACATAAGCTCTGAAGAGCTTTTGAACGACGGCAAGATATATAAATGCGTCATTGGTACCTCTCTGCTCTCTGATAGTAAGTTTTTCTGAAGTTTTATACGATCTTCAAGCAAAAGGCACTTTAAACATCCCTTTAGAAATACTTTTAGTCAAGCAAATTCCGTGCTGTTGTTCGAATTGCTGGTTTTGACTAATATCGTCATCATTTTCAAATTTCGGAATTCCTGTCTCATGACTTGTTTGTTACCGAGTACGAGAATTTTCTCAACCTCCATAGTAACTATTTGATTGACTGTCCGCATAATCTCAGACTGAAAATTTATCGGTCTTAGACCGGCGTTGAATTGCATTTCCTCTTGTTTCTGAAATTTACGAGTGAAAAGATAATGATAATAATCTCCATTTGTCTTGTCTTTAGGTGATCCGTCGTCTACAGAATGAAATGGATAAAGCGGGCATCAAGTATGAGGCTGCCAGGAATATTACCAGACGATATGAGTCAATCATGGCCCACATGCAAGAGGTTAAATAATCATTGTTTATATTTTATGCCTATCGGGACCCTTCATTTGTAAATAAATTAAACCCTTTGAATCCTTATGAATCCATAAAATCCATTTGGTAACAATACCATTCAAATCCTACTTCGACCATACGTCGGAAGTGGCAGTCAGGGTGCCGTTTCATAGATCGCGATCGCTAATTAACGGGTTCATAACCTCAATCATGCAGCTTAAAATGTGCTTTTTAAATGAAATAGTGTATTTTAAGCTAACAATTGCTTTATGAAACGGTATCCTGAAACCTTTAACATGCCACAAATATACGAATTTGTATGAAATAATGTCCAAAAATGGGATGCACCTGTCTTAAATTTGTCTGAAAAAAAAATCACGATGGAGCTCACTCATTTGAAGATTAAGTTTTTAAAAAGGGTACAGAGTTTACCTCTGACACTAATGTGCAAGTACTTAATCTATGTCTTTTTTCAGGAATGCCGAATGTATCCGGCCCGTTTAGACGTTCTCGAAGGAATTTTTAGTGATGCCCGAGCAGAACTACTTGAACTTACACACATGAACGAGAAGGCAGTCAAAAGCAGCGAAGACGCAAGGGTTTGTTTAATAAGGAGTTTAAGAATATGCCAAAGCTGTACGACCATGTCCATGCGGTTTGAACTGTATATATGCCTTATAGTTAGCAGTTCACAAAGCTGCGCATGTTGTTTTCCTTTGAGCAAGAGCTAAAATTGAGCATCAAATTTAGCATAGTAATTCATTTGTTCAATGTTTATCTTTTTCACCGGATGAACCCGTCGATCTTATATTCTCCTCTGATGACAAAATTTCATGAGCCTCTGTAGTCTTATAAACATGGGTAATAATTGTACCAAGAAATTGTTTTACATAGTGGAAGCGTTTCCTGTGTCTCTGAAAATTCTCTGAACATTTAATTTCATGATGAATTACATTTTTAGAGGGACTTAATGCAGATGGAACGAGAGATGTATCAAGCCAAGCGTGCCCGTGACCAGCAGCTTAACGAAACTAGGAAGGAAGTTGAAAGAAGAAAAGAACCTTCCGAGCGGATGGAAAAACGGGTAAGTGAAGTCCAAGAGCTACCGCTCAGGCTTACAAAATGCTGACAAATGTATTTGATAAATTTGGGTTGCTACAAAGATCATTCCTTGAGATAGATATAGTCACGTTCTTTAGGTATAAACTGTACAAATCTGCATTTTTCCTGCTCTTTTCACAACTACTTGTACTGTATCATGTGTATCTTAAACTTAAATGAAATCATGGTTTGTGTTTTTTTAAGCCCAAAAATCGCTTTCTATTTTCTTTTTTAGGCAAAGGTTACAATAGTTGCAGACACAAATGGTAAGCTATTTATCAAATAGATATTTATCTTATCATTTTGATCCAAAAGACTTTTGTTATTTTCGATAGAAGCTTCAAGAAATCCTCGAATTTGCTTAAATCAAATGTGTGTGTTTTTTGGAATAAGAGTGTTTTTTTTTTTCAAATTAACTAAACATTTTACTTTGAAACTATGGAAAAATTCCAAGATTTGCTGTAAAATATAAAATAACACGTCATGAAAGATTGAAGTGAAAAATTTTTTGTTTTTGATTTATACTTTATTTCTTTAACAGAAAAATAAAAAACAATTTGCTGTCAGATAATATTCATGATATGCCATTTTTGTAAACACGTCGAGGCAATATAGTCATATTTCTATGCTCCTGTGACGACATGTCGGGAGGGGGGGCATTAAGTTCTGCTCATGTCAGTCCGTTCCTACGAATTTCCGTCAAGCTTTTCTCAGGAACCGTACATTGGATGATTTGAAATTTAGCAGAATGGCTCTGTATGACAAACTGCACGTCATAAGCGACTTTCAGACATGTCGGACTTTTACTTCCTGTTTAGGACTGGGCCGATATGAAAATTAAGGTGAAAATTTCCGTCAAGCTTTTCTCAGAAACTGTACATGAGAATGAATTGAAATTCGGTAGAAGCTGTACGTCCTAAGCAAGTTTCAGACCTGTCGGACTTCTACTTTTTGTTTGGGGCTTAGCGGGAACATACAATTTCCATGGACACATTTTTTCTTTATTTTCATAAATGTTTTTTTTTAGAATCTAAAGCCATCAAGCTGCAACAAGAAAAAGAGGATCGTCAGGAAAAGATTCTTACACTAGAGGGCGCATTCGAAACGATCAAGTCGGCCATTGATGTTTCCAATATTGATGTAAGTACACAATTACATTTTTATTCAAATTGAAACTATCAGAAAAAAAACATTGTTTCTAATCTATGATGAAAGGATGAAATTAAAGATTGGGATGCGTTGAACCCCCTTTTCCTGGGATGCGTCGAACCCCCTTTTCCTCTAAGACCATAAACTGCTACGCACTCACTAGGCTTTTCCAATATAGCCAGTGATATCTCCACCCAGCAGCTTGGAACCAGTAACTACAAATATGAATATCGACAAAGGGAAGGGGTTCGTCGGCAAACAATATAAGTTTTTCCAAAAATATTAAACAGATTTTCATGAAATGTAATGTGCGATTCCTGAAACACACGTGTAAAATTTCAAATCTATATTCCCTGGAAGGTGCTAGACTGCTAGTTAACAAATATGACCAAATATCTGTTTACGGATGGACAGACGGACGGAAGGACAGATAAAGTTAAAACTATAGGGCTTCCGCATCCTCGATCTAGGGCTCTATTAATCCAAAGAAAATAGACACCAACAAATTTAAATTTCCCCGGCATAAAACTACATGTACCTGCTAGTATTGTGTACTCTTCTATGACTCCTGATTGTTCAATTATCATGTTGTTACCATTAATTCAAGCGAACTTTGCGTTTTAAATCAAGTAAAGCATCTTGTATCTTTTTTCCAGTGCAGGATGATTGAGTGTTTATCAAAAATATTCTTCTGGATCCCTGTTTGATTTTTTGGAACTATTAGGCCAAGAAAAAGGAATTTTCTGTTCAAGGTTTCATTGATTGAAAAATAAGGGTAGGTTGGTGGAAACCCTAAACAGACATACATTTTTGTTTGTTTGGCATTATTTCAAGCAAACTCTGGAAAGCAAGTAAAACCGAAGTTTTTTTTTTCATTTTCAGGACATTGTCTTCCGTGTTACCAACCAAGACAACACAAGAAGGAGAATCTTGACACAACAGGAGGAGAAGATGTTGGATATAGAAAAACTGTCCGAGAAAGAAATTTCTCTCAAAGAAATCTTCGAAGAGATCAAGTTTACAAGTCAACGCCAGTTGGCTAAGTAAGTTTTTTAATGGAAAAAGTAAGGCACTGTAACTGTATTCATGTCATGCATGCCACACTATCAATTCAAAACGGAAATTTTAGAACCTGCAACAGTCATCCTTTTTTTTTCAGGGACAATTAACTCTCAACCCCGATTGGCCTTACGTCTCCTTTTTATGTCGCCTTCAACGTGTTGCGGAAGCGACATAAAGGGTTACTTTGGCACCATCCGTCGTCTTGTGTCGTCTAGCGGCGGCACAAAAATTTCCGACGCAGTTTTCCGGGCAACTAAAAGTCACAACCTCTTGATATATGGTATGTACCTTCCTTCAATGGTACTATATGGTGTAAAGTAATTGTATGCCCATAACTCATCTACTTCCTGTTTACAGAATATTTTGAAACGCAGGCGACATATACGTTTTCCATTGAAGACCACCATTCTAGTATCCACTAACATTTTATGTTAATTTCATCACTCTTATGTTCACCCCCTGATCATACTGTCGAATTCGTTCTGCTTACGTTTCTCATTAATTCTCCCAAACTAGTGTTAATGTTTGACGTCCCATTCAACGCAAATACTTTAAAATAACATAAAGGCCCTTCGCCACAAGAGTGTCAACCAGTTAACTTATGAATATTTACATCTATAAATTGCATTTTCTTTTGATTTACAGAGGTCGCAAAGTTTTGGACGACATGCAGGACTATGTCCAGAAAGAAGAAAATTCCCGGGACAAATGTCTGACAGAGCTTGCCACAAAGGAAAAGCTGCTGCTCGACCTCCAATCTGGCATTGCAACCTTGTACGAAAAACTGAAGGAAATTCGACTCAAACCGGTAATGTTTCTTTATAGATTGGTTGCGTTTATTATTAATAATGTATCTAAAGCAATTTTCTATTCTTCGCATTAAATAGTTTTTGCGATGGGTGTATTGTCATTGCTGATTTATGTTTTGTTGTTGTGTTGCGCGAGTCAGTGTCTGTTGTTTGTGTTTTTACAGCAATGTATGGATTAACGTTTGTCCATCCCCCAGTTTCGTGTTTGGTAAAAATGCCTACACACCACCTTACACGTATGTCCAGTCGTGTGGTTATATATAAACTATCTGATAACTTTCACTCTAATAGCGGGGTTTCAATTTTTAAGGCACCGGAATGCAGAAATACGTTATAGTAACACTGGCCGCTACCAAGGCCTCGATCACACGTATCAAGGTTTTTGGACACCTTCTTTTGCATCAGAGTTTCAGCCATTTCCAAGCTTGGAATCATATCCACAACTAGCCACCGGCCAATAATCCATCAAAATACCTTGGAGGCCTCTCAGTGACCACACCCAAAAGCACCATAGGAACACGTATATCGTGTGCAATAAATTTTCTCTAAATCATAAAAGCGCATTGCAAACAGTTTTTCTTATAATTGTTAAGGGTTTTTCGTGTCACAATTAATCAACGGGTTTCTGACCAATTGCTTAGGAAAAAATAGTTCACTCTATATGTCCTTCTCCCGATATATATAAGGTAATTGAAAAAAACATGTATCGAAGTCTTGAACTCGCCATGATAGGTAAATTCATAGAATTAAGATTTTGTGCTCTTCATTTTCATTATTTTCTATATGCGCCTCTGTGCTTCTACCGATGTTGAATCAATCCTACATTTTTCAATTTTTAATAAAACTAGAATGGCGGTATTCCATGGAAGCCGACGTATGTCGCCTGCGTCTTAAAACATTCGG